>JAUUDW010098948.1:0-15704 GCA_032361385.1 Panulirus guttatus
AGAGAGAGAGAGAGAGAGAGAGAGAGAGAGAGAGAGAGAGGAGGGGGGGGTCAGCCCTAACTCCTGCCCCCATTATCTGCCCTATACAGTATATAAGAGATCCATGGGCAGTAAAATTTTGATATTCCTTAATCACCAAGGGTCAGTCTAAGACAGCCTAAAGTATCTACTTCTATCTTATACATCCATCAATATACTGAGTGGAAGTCTTGACTTCTAATAAACATAAAAATTCCTTTCCAAAATGTTAGTTTTCATGAGGGTTTGTCAATAATGAATTAAAAAGGATTACTCTTCTTTCTTACCTGAAATTAAGTCCAGAAGGAAAAACTTATTGCTAAATAATTCATTTACCAAGCAAAATATTGCATAAGCCTTGACATATTAATGTGCTTTATTAACTGTACAGTATGGAGATTATCCACAAGTGTATGTGGTGGCTAATACTGGGAAAAATACTCTGAATCTTTTGTATGTCAATAGTAACTATGTAGTGCATAAAAATCAATATGTATCATTACTGTACTAAATCATCTAGAGTTCTTGCCCTTCTGTTAGAATACAATGCAAATGTTTTATGTGTTAATAACTGTCTAAAAAGAAAATGAGATCACCCCAAATAAAAAGCAGAGCAAATAAGTTGTATATGCATGCTTGTTAAATAAATACGTTTATAAATATACAGGCAATATCACAATAATGTTATAGAGAGCTTATACTTGTAAAAAAATTTAGGCTTTATATAACATGCATGAAATGCAACATTTGCCATCACCAAACTAAGAAAAAAAAATATATATAATAATAGCTATATATGTATATGCACTTAAAGATAATATATAAGAACCACAATTAATTACAAAACTGAATTCTTAAACAAAAACATTGTCAAAGGTCATCAATTGTATGACTGTCCCCCAACATACCTCCTCATTTGCAGCCAAGAGACGACAAATGTGATCAATGAAGGATGGAAGCAATACCTTCCGACATTCAGGAAACTTGAAAAGTTCACTGTGAATTATTTCGTTCATGGTCATTAACTTCTGTTTTGGGATCCGCTTTTGGTCTAGGTTGTCAATCATCTTAACCAAGATTTGGCTGTTAGGGCAAAAGTGTCATTTTCTAAAATTTCAGCTTTAATTATAAGCACAAGATCACTAAATAACATATGAGATATTTCATGAAACATATAACGGTAAAGAATCATAAGATCCTTGAAATGCATATTTGAGAAATGAATATGGTGCAAAAGGAATAATATGTCCAGCCCATGATTATTCTATTGTGCAGTACATTCCTAAATACAAGTCTAAGAGGATGTGGAATCACTTGCCATTACCTGTCTGTGTGTATGAAGAGGAAAATACATATCAGTGGGGATCTACCTAATAAAACTATCATATTCACCATATAGACTTCAAAGTTTTCCAGTCATCTACATACATGTCATCTTTGCTCAGACTCTTCCTAAAGTTCACTGCTCTGCTGCTGAAGATATCATGCATGACCTTCCTGACACTCTTCTTGCCCAATTCTCTGTGATGTTCTTTCATTATAACTAACTTTGAATTCTAAAGAACTGGTCTAAATAATTTTCCTGCTCCAAGGGTAACCAAATGCACATATACAGCTGTGTCAAAACTTCATTCCTCAAACTCGTTCAGATCTGTTCCATCCTCTATCACTAGATCTGTGTCTCATCTCAACACAACTACTTCTATAATCTTGGACAGAATATCTCATCTTTCTCTCTAAAACCCCCTAACAACTTTCCTATCTCTTTTGATGGATCAATAACACCAACACTTAATAAAATGAATGTACTTGGTATCACAGTAACATCTAAGCTATTTTGGAAACCTCACTTTACACAAATAGCTAAGTTTACCTCTAAGAAACTAGGAGTCCTGTTTAAATGCCAATTTTTTTTTCTTAACAGCTGTTTCATTTATACAAAGAATCAATCCATCTACAATTGAAATACTGCTCTAATATATCCTCAGCAAACAACTTATCGGCTCCATCATTTCATACACTCTCCCAAATTTTGTCATCAGCTTCAGAAGTTTCTCTCTGAAACATTCCTAGCTTCATTGGGAACCATTTACATTCCTCTCTTCCTAATTACACATACCTTATTCTCCCAGTAAGAAACTCCTCCTGCATTTAGTATCCATCCATTTACTCCATATATTCTTAGCACCTCCAAAACGTGCCTTTGTCACTCTATCTTATGCTTTCTCCAGATCCATTAATGTAACATATACACATCTCTTTCCCTAAGTATTTTTCATATAACTTCTTCATGGCAAAAATTTGGTTCGCACTCCCTCCAACTCTCCTGTTGCCGCAATGCTCCTCTCCAATCTAATGCTCTGTGGGTGTCACAACCCTCTTTATCAACACTCTCCCATCCACTTTACCAGGTATACTTGAGAGTCACTGCCTTGCATCTTAAACCTTCACTTTTTTCCTCCTAGCTTTTCTTTAAGAGCACTATACATACATTCTACCACTACGCAGGCACCTCCCATTTGGCTACACAAATGCAAAATTGCCTTCTTAACCAATTACATCATTTTCATCCCATTCTTGAAAAGATAAACAGGATTCCTATCCACTTCTGGCACTCAGCAGAAATTCATCTTAAACCAAAGTTGATACTGCCTCCTCTCTTTTATCTATATAACAGGTTTGCTTGCAGAGTAACACTGCATGTCAATAAACAGTTCCACAACATACTAGAATCACTATTTCTTTTAAATATATTTAAGAATGTCCATCTTTACCTCATAATTACTGCATCGAAGGTAGTTATGATGTCTGGGATGGTGGTAGTTATGTACTTAAGACAGTGAGCCTGAACAGTAAGTGTAGTGTCCAGAGTGTGCTTCATCATAGATGCCATAGCTTCTAGCAGTTGTTGTAGACTCTTTCCAAACTCTTCTTGTCCACGACCATATAATCTGTCGGGTAAGAGCCCACAGCTTTAGACAGAGAGGTAAAATACGCTACAAATCTTAACATGCTGATAAAGAATATCATATCAAATTTTCCCATATGGACATGGAGAGAGATGATTATATTCAAGGTAAGCTTCATTATGGTGTCATTCTCTTCTATTCTACAACCTTATAATTTTTCACATACAAGCCAGCAATTCAATGAACAGTCATACTATCATAATGCAAAAATTTCAGTTCTGGAGAGAGAGAGAGAGAGAGAGAGAGAGAGAGAAAAAAAAAATGTTATTTAGGACTCTGTGATGGTTGTTTAAGAATGGCGTATGTTTTACTTACATTCATGAGAGTTACAGGGAAGAGGCTCTACGTTAATTCAATCTAATGGAAATAATAATCAGAAAATAGATGGTGCACTTTTTGGTTAGTAAAAGCCATGAACAATTCTTGTGGATTTCCATGACAGAGTGAAAACGCACCTCAGAGAAGTACTCAGAACCAACACTAGCTGCCAAGCATCCCCCAAACCATCAACACCTACACAATGAGATGAAGATCCTCCCAATACACTCCCACCTTTATATGCTCACCAACCAACTGTTTGCAACTGCACTAAACCCTTTTCATCTAACCCACTCCATAATTAAATTCCAACCCCTAAAGTGAAATATAAAGCTTACCTCTGCTTCACATTTCAGCAACCTATACTCGCAGATCCCACTAAAGAAAAAAAAATAATAATAATAATAGTAATAATAATAACCCAAACATATATAAAACTGAAATGACACAAAAAACATTAAACAACTGCCCTCCCAACTCAATTATAAAGGCCACCCCCAGAGACATACTCCAACCTGAAAGTAGTTTAAAGATATATCTGAGAGTATTCTAAGTATGCATACCTACCGTTCATGAAATGAGGGTCATAAAATTCAATCTGACAATCACACTAATGAAAAATGATAAATCAGGAGACACATTTAATTAACTTGTTTAACAAAAAAATAAGATGGCTCTCTCTTAAAAGGCACTTGCTTAAATCTGATATTTTCCCCTTAAAGAACTCATATGACAATCATGACATCTTTTTCTTCTGGTAATATCACTGATTAAAGAGAAAGTTGAGGGACAGATCCAGAATTTCTGGAAAAATGGAATAAAATCATACATATGCATTCTATTCCATACACTGAAAAAAAGCATAAATCATGCATAAGCATTCTATTCTGCACATAAATACTTACTCTACAAAAAGTTGTCTGGAGCGTATGATAAACTTAAAGACATACTGGAGACACTTCATTGCTTTTTTCAAAGTTTCCTGTCGATCAGCATTCTGTCCTTCTTCTACATAGTACTTCAAAACATGGATCAACTTGCTGCAAGAAAGAGAATACACAGTCCAGTCAAAGGCCACCTTCAATACATCCTTCTCTTCCTTCCATACTTAAAATCACTGGTGTTTCACTTGATCTACAGGGGTTAGGTGAAAAGGCCCGAAACACTGTGAAGATGTGTTGGCCTACCTTGGAAGGGTTACGTCAAACAAACCTTTACTATGTTTTGGGTTAGAAGTCCTGATTTTTGCAAAAAATGATAGTTTTATATATCTAATACTTTCTGTAATAATATGTGCTTTTCTCTTCAATACAGCTGAATTACTCTTCCAACCAGCCAGTGTTTAAAGTTATATGAAGTGGCAGAGAAAACAATAATATGAAAAGATGCCAAAAGAGGACTTTAGACAAGAAAAAGCAGGTGCAGGTGTTTTAGAATGTGTGTATACGAGGAATCATAAAAATATATGTGTAGTTCAGAGTTTATGCAAAGAATACCTTGCTTCACATATAGAATCACCACTATAAATGAAAACAAAAAGATGAAAATGAAGTACAAAAATGTTATAACTAATTTAACGGTTTTTCATCATTATGACCAAGAATAAGTACAACCAAAAAAAGAGTCTTACTTATAGGCAAGGGTAGCATGAAAGTTCTGCTGAATGTAGGTGTCTAAAACCGGTTGGAATGCTTCATGTTTGTTTTTGTCCGTTGCAATAGTAATGACGTATATCTGTGGAAAAAATACACAACAGATCAACACATTAATACATAATGTATTCCCTTAAACCTCAATTAAGTCTCAATTTCTACCTGTTTCCTTTTTAATAACATTACATCTTTTTAATATCTCCATATGACTCAAGACCTACTAAAAATATTCTTCTTAATTTCAACATTATGCTTTCTGCTGATGATCTTACAGAGCTTTTTCTCTAAATTTTAACATTTCACTATACAAACACATAGCTCATCAAACACAATCAGTGTAGGTTGTATTAATGTTATCAGTATTGGCTGGAACTGAAAAGAAACACTGTGACACTTTACTTGTAGTCCTTCCATAAACTAAACTCCCATTCAACTCATGTATCTAGTTAATAAACTGACATACTGTACTAAAAGACTGGCTTTAAGTGAAAACTTATTTCTGTAAAATGACTATGAAGGATTGAGAGCAGCTAATCATGGTGTACAAATACAAATAAAAAAATTATAGTTAAAATCCCTTGCTGAAGTCACAGAATTTATGGCATATATACAGTAGAATCCAATACAAAGATAAGCAAACAGCAACATATCACTGAATACTTTCAAGGCCGTATGTGATAGCAGAAGAGATCAGATACTTATGTTTTGCAATGTAAGATTTAAAAGCAAACACATCTCATTTAGAAATACCTATATCTATGGAGGCAATAATAATGTTAGTGGTGGACTTGAAGCAGAGTTTCTGCTGAATCTATTTTCAAGCATATCTAAAATATTACTCACAACTACTCTTATTGACAAATCACTCCATATGTTAACAATCCCATGAAGAGAAAGTATTTGGCCTCATTTCAAGTAAAATGTTTTCCCAAAAATTTGAACCCATTATGAGTAAAATATTACTGATTTAACAGCTTACATCAAAACTGGTGAAGCCTTTGATAAGCTTTACTGACTGTCATATCATCTTGGGACCATATGTTTTCTAAAATAAAAAGGTTTAGGGCTTCTAGAGAGCCCCTACAGGATTCAGTTTTCAGTTCAGGAATCAACTTGGTAGATTGCTGCAAACAAGTAGGGCAAATACAACTGAACACAGTATTCAAGGCAGGAATGCAACAGTGAATTATAAAGAATAAGACTTAGTTTGTTATAAATTAATTTGAATGCCCTGTGAAACCTACATTTGTTTCACTTTTTACAGCTTCTATTCAATGCTTACTTGGCTTTAGGACACTGTAGTTAATTAAACACAATCTATCTTGCTTACATTTTATACATCAACAGAATCTCATATCATAGCTTGTCTTCTTATCACAGAATCTCATATTATAGCTTGTCTTCTTATTTCTACTGCATATAAAATTTTGAACTGATCAATATCAAAATTCATATGCCACCTGTGAACCTAGACTATCAATTTGTCAAAGTCATCTTGCAGCTGTAAATGTTTAATTGCTGTAGTAGCTCTATTTCTCAACTTAGACTCTTCAGTAAATTCTGACATCTTACAACATCGTCCAATATCAATGTCATCAATAAATATTAGAAAAAATATTGATCTCAAGACTGATCCCTTCAAACACGACTTTTTTGCTTCAAACCATTCTGAGGCTTCACTGTTTATCACTGCTCTTTGCTGACAGCCACTCAAACAATTTTCTAACCATCAAAGTACATCGTCTTTACCACAAGACTTATTTTCCACTAATAGCCTTTGAAGTGAAACTGTATCAAATGCCTTAGGAAAACTGACATCAACTGCCTCACTTTCATCATAAAAAGTTGATTTTATATTATAAAAGACATTCAACAGTTTTGTCAGATGTGAACAATTTCATCAAAATCCATGTTGCCAGTCATAATTCTATGTGGGGATCCTCTAAAAAAATTCAGTCTTGTTTCAAATAATGGTTTCCAAAAGTCTGCCAACTAGGGATGTCAAATTATCTGCAAAATAATTTCTGGAAGGGGATTTCACTTACTTTGACTGTCAGTCATTAGCAAGTTTTTAACTCACTGGATCTTTCCAGATAGCAAGTGACATCAAAAAAGGCAGTCAAGGGCTCAAGTATCTCATCTTTATCCTCTTTCATTGTTCTTGGATAAAACTTACCAGGACCTGTCATTGTATTTATTTTCAATATGTCTGATCCCAATGGTATATTCTGATCGAGTTTGTCAGGAAGCTGCAAAATATTTTCCTCTGGCAGCAAAGGAAGTGGATCTGGAACACGAGATGTGTCTTTTTTAGATATATATAAAGATGGAAAAATCATTCAAGATCTGCCATGGCTTCAGTGACTTTCACCAACCTACTGTTTTCCATGAGTAATGGACCAAATGGTTGGGTAATGACTCTCTTGCTTCTGACATAATAAAAAAAAACTTGATAGTTTCTTTTGTTACCTTCAGCAATGTATGTTTCATACTGGTTTAGTATGACATATATATCTGTTAAAGCTTTTCTATTCAAATATACCGAATTCACTGACAGTGCAATGCAGAAAACGTTTAAGCAGCTGTGGCAAAGGTGAAAAAAAAAAAGCATTCCTTCCCCCACAATCTCAACTGAATATAATATTTGCAGTTTTATTACAGGGATGACAGTTGTTAACAAAATTAGTATCAATACTAGAAGTAAAATAATTTGACATTTTTAACATCCACTATTGAGTTCCTGTTTGCATCTCTATCTCTATTTTACTGCTAAGTAAATCTTAACAAACTATTTTTGTGACTAAGGCAGTGATTAAAAGGAAAGTGCTACGAAAAGTAATGCAGGTTTTGAGGCCTGAAAACCTTTTCTCTCCAGGGCAGCCAGCCCAATCTTTTGCGATGGATTTTCAGAAATACTATTGGTTTCAGCAATTCTGGTTAGTTTCACAAATCTGTAGCTGACAAGATTTACATGACAAAAAAATTCTCCAGATCCTTATATATACTTGGCCACCAACTTTCTGCCTGGGTTTCCTTACACTCATCTAATCTCTCATGACCTTCATATACTAATGTTAATACATGCCTATGCATTATTTCAGGAATTACAATTCTTTCCCTGATAAGTAATATACCAATTTCATGCCTGACATGCTTAAATCTAGATATATTGTTCCATTCATCTGCCCTACCTGCTTTTCTTATCTTACACAGTTTCATCTTCAGCTGATCTAACTTTCACCTTTTAAACCTCTTTGCCTTGGAATTAATTTTCAGCTGTATTTCCAAGGAATGTGAATTCTCCAATGAATAAGAAAATAGTAATTGGTCCTTTTATTTTTTCCACATGCCCAAACCACCTCAAAGTATTGTTTCACTCCTCTATACCATTCCACAATTCATTGCCTGCCATACAAAATCTTTCATGCATCCCCTCACTATTTTCTTTCCGTCTAGTCATACCACATGCTCTTCTCAAATAATTTGTTTCCACAGCCTGGTGGCTTAACCTCTGTGACTCATCCCATGTCCATGTTTCAGCTGCAAAGGCAAGGGTCAGAAGGATTATGCTGTCCCTTAATCCTTTCCTCACTTCCATACTTACATCTCTAACCATCATCATTCTATTAGGGGACCTAATTTGCTCTTCTACCTGCAATGCTCTCTCCCTTATCTCTCCTTTCTTATCACCAAACTTACCCAAGACAGCTCCCAAATACTTAAATTCTGTTACTCTTCTCGTCTTTCTCCCCCCATATCTGTAATACAGTTTCATACTCATCTCCAGCAAGAAACAATGAGACATCCCTCTCAGCGTATTCAAATCCAACAACATCTCTTCAGCATGCCTATCAATCATTACAAATTCAAATGCTACTAGTCAACTACCAACCCTAAATATCCAGGCATAATAATGTACCCATCTTATTTTAAACCAAGTATTCCCAATCATCAAAACTCTTTCAGTCACAATTCAACAAGCTCATCTCCTTCATTTACATCAGAAATCCTTTGCCTCAAAAATATAGCCTCAATTGTTACATCATCCTCTTTAGCATTCAGATCCTACTGCAGTGAGATTCAATCCTTTGCATCAAAACTGCTGAAGCACTACATCAGCTCCCCCAAAAAACTCACCACTTTCTTCTTCACTTTTCTCACTATAAGGTGCAAAAGCACTAACAATCACCCATTCCTTATTGTATTTTAATCTAAACAATATCAGTCTTGAAATCACTTCCTAATACTTTAGCAAAGTCCCACAGTTTCTTGTTCTTCAAACATGCCAACCCTCTCCTTTGCTCCTGCCCTCACATTAACCCAGCTCTACCAAGTTGAATATATCCAAACCATACTTTCCCTTTAACTTGGTTTCACTTTACCACAACATCTACAGTGAATTCCTCTCAATAAACATAACAGTTCTCACTTCTTCTCATCCTGGATACATCCACACGCATTCAAACACTCTAGCCTAAGACTTTGAGAAATCCTCATTTGGCCTTATATTCTACTCCAGTTTTTGAAGTGAGAATACAAGGAGGGGGACATGTCCAGCCCAACCACTCCCATCCCTCTTCATCACCTGTGAAATGCAGGAGTTATGTATGTAGGGAGCATTCTCTTCCCCTATCCTCTAATATTTCCTTAAGTTTCTTAGATTGTTTCCAGTAGATTTTTTTCCAAAATATTCCTCAACCTGGAGGTACCCTGTATCAGTTAGCGGTATATTGTATGAATCTGACCAAAGAGAAATGTATGGTGAAAAAGCCAAATAGAGAAACATTTTCTTTTAACACAACGACTAACTCTTAAATGCAGCCCTTCCCAGTGTAACAGAAGCTAACCTTTCTAAAACCTCATCCTACATCATAATAAATGACTGGAGATCAAATGATGGTAAAATTTATCATCCAAACTTAAGTCTGATTCTGTTCCTCATGCAATGAGCATGTTATGCTAATTGCGAGAACTCTTTACTTGTTTCAAAATAATTCTACTTACGAAGCTACTGGAAAAAATCAATGCCTCCATGTCATAAAATAAAAATCACTCTTCTCTCCCCAACTCTTTATTAGTAACATATTATCAAAACAAAATCCCAGATGGAAAAGATAGTTTTGACTAAACACTATAAAATTTAGCAAGAAACTGACCAATGCCTCAAAAACTTTGTTGTCACTGTCATCATCCGTTGAGTTATTCATGAGAATTTCCAAAAGCACATCCAGGGTGTCCTGCAGAAATACCATTAGCTCCTCTGAGGGAACACGCCACAGACCTTGGAGACAAGACTCTAGAGTTGTTCTGTCAGAAGAACCACTCCAACCCCATTCCAATAAACGAAGCAGCTCCGCTGAGAAGAAAATGATAATTAGTGTCTCTAGTAAATACGATATGAACAAAATTAATTCGGGTTCACCCCATCCATTTTCTAAAGACAGTAAGCAATGAAACCTGAAGTAAAATTCATGTTCGATCTAGAAGAATAATTACATAAGAATGGAGTCAATTAACCCTTTCAATATGGCAGTTACCAAATGTTAACTGAACTCTTACAACTACTAACTGTGTAATATGTCTTTGGTTCAAGGCAGCTAAAAAAGTTTTCCCTTTATTGCAATGATCAGCAGCCTTCTGCTGGTATGTAAATGCCCATCAGACATCCCTGGGGCTGCCATCTGGGAGCAGCTTCAAGATATATGAGTTTTGAAGAATGAAAAACTGTTTCTCTCCATGGTGGCATCTCATGAGCCATGAGAGAATCCCAATGGATCTCTAAACCCTCACCTTCAGGTGAGACTTGTGCTTTTTGCCGTTTACAAGCAATCCAAATTGTGGCTGTGGCAACAGATCAACTTGGCACTCCTTTTTAATCATCAGGAAGCCCCTGGCAATGATTTTACCATCCTAACAGCTGCCAGCCTGCACTGGGTCAGTCAATGCATAACTTTAATAAAGGACATCAAAACCAAATGCTAACTAACATTAGTCAAGAGAAATATCTTTCGGAAGAGAAGGGAAGTGAAGGAGAGAAACATGCAAAATTTGCTCACAGGACACAGCCCTGAAGAGAAACAATTCATCAATCTTCAAAACTCACTTTTCTCTTCAGGATTCATCTGTTCCATGAGCTACGAGAGTAAAGCAGTATGGAGGTGGAGGGTTACAGGAAAACTTAACCAGGAAAAAGACTGATTGCAAACAAACCCAAAGGTCATTTTATGATACATAACTAATCCTCTGCCTTGCAGGAGTAAGCTCATCACCCATTGGACTGATCCTCAGTGTCTCAGCATCTAAGGATATGGTAAAAAAAAAAAAAAAAGCTTCCTCCGAAAAGCTACCATCCCCTCATTTTGTCATACTTTACCATGAAATAAAATCAAATGAAAAATGTCATACTTAACATGAACTTTTTATCATCCTCACCATTATCATGGAAATAGAAAAATTATATGAAACACTTAACTAAAATGAAAATAATCAGGATTTTCACGACATATTTTTTTCTTTCAATGTTAGACGCTCCAGTCATGGACTAAAGTCCATATCAAGGATAGGTCTTCAATGAAGTACAAAAAGGGTTCAAGAGGGAGTAATAATAATAATAAGAAAAATATTCCAAGAATTCCGGTGGAAGTGGAAAATCTGCTATTTAGAAAGGGGGCATGTCATATATGTTAGGGAAGACTTGAGGTGGTTAAGAGTTCCTAAGCTTTGCAGCATAGACAAAGAAAAAGATATCATAATGGTGCATTGCTATACATCTTACCATTTTGTGTGAGTTTTGTTGAACAAAAGGTTGTGGATATGGTAAAGCTATCCTTTAATGACGGGGCAATACCATGATTCCAAAACTTAGTTAATTCTTCGCCATTAATTCGTTGCCAAGGTAGATTCAGGTAGCTCCAGTCATTATCGTTCCATTTCTTTCCATCAATCTTTTAATGACAAAGAGCATCTTATGAACATCAATGCCATTACAGGAAATGAATACCCTAGTTAACTTCAATAAATCAGTTAACATCCTAAATACACTTTTTACAATAAAGCAGGGCTGCTCATGCAACAGCTCCTCTGTACACCAATATCATAGTATATTTCTTTATTTTCTTCTGCAAATACACCAACTTTGTCTAAGTAACAACTCACTCTATCTTTCTTTACTTCTTGTCTTCCACTATTTCTAACAACCTCACTACAATATAGATCTGTATTTCCATATCCAATGTCCATACAAATTAATTTCTTCATTCTTCACTTAGATCTAAAACATCTTTCACTGTAATTTGACTCAGTACGATATGTTTAATCCTAGCAACAACCACTCTTCAGACTTCACATCTACTTCTGAGCTTCTACTACAAGAATTCTAAACCCACACTACTGTTATAAACTCATTCTCCTAAAGCACAAATGTTGGTTTCATTTTTCTTTTGAAGTTCCTAAACACCATTCTTTACTGTTTACTACAAATCCCCAGGAAGTAAAGCACATTACTTTTCGGCCTACTCTCCAACTGTTTGATGTTTCGGAACCCATCAGTATTGTGTATTTTATGTCTGAAATTATTGTATATAAAAAGAAGTTAATGAAAAATGGGAATCTTTAAGAGCAGCAGCAGATGTAAGTAATTCTGACATTAATGCTGTAGAATCTGCATCATCCTCATAAAAATCTCTGAATAAGACAGAACTAATAAGAATTAAATAGTTCCAAAATCTTTGAATAATAAGAACATCAAGCTTATCTAAAGAGTACTAATCATCTAAGCTTAGTGACACTTCTCCAGGGTAGAAGAGATTGTTAACAGAATGGCAGACAACTGTGAAGTAAGAGCTAATTTACTATTTACTGGTAGGGTACTGTGAATTGATGAGGGGTATGAGTGGAGGTTGAGGTAGTGGGCTGGCAATAAGTAAAAAATATGACAATGTGTAATTCAGTGTCACAAAATTATTGAATGACCAACAAACTGCATGGTAAGCAATGTCACATTATTCAGAAATACACTTCAATGTCCCCTATTCTGCTATGAATGAATGAAACAGGATATACAGAAAAGAGAGACTGATATTATCACTCATTCAAAGAAATATAAGTGCTTGATAAAAAAGAATTACAAAGAATTGGAGAAGCATGGTAGAAAAAATACCTCTTACCTTGTAAACAATCAGCTCATGATCTGTATTCATCAGCGTTGTCCCATTGCTCTGCATCAGCTTCACAAAAGACAAAGCAAATGGCTTTTCATTTTTGTCTTTCACATCATTTGTAGATCTGAAAGAATACAGCCAGCCTTATTGACACTGGGAAGTTACAACAGCTGATATAAATCTAGAAACATGTTATGAAGGGAAACTAAAAAATAACGTTACAAACTGAAGGTGCATGTATTCCTGAAACAATAGCTGGAATGCAAATTATGCCCCAATGGATGGAGTTGAAGAGGGCTCAAATGCTAAAATATTTGGACAGAATATTCAGCAAGGATTATCAGGGCCTCAGGTTGTAATGCTTCAACCTGGGACATTTTGTACTTCTGACACTTTGGAATTAGTGTGCATTGTACTGACATTTATGACTTTATGCTTTGACTTGCGACATAAAAAAGTATGTTTTCTTGTTAATTTCTCTTACACCAAAATGTTGATTCTTTAACTTTATTATGTTTTATCTTATATAATACATTTTTCAATCCTATGATCAAAGTGAGTAAATGATAATTTCTTAATAACAGAAAAAACCTCCAGCTGAACCAATCAAATGCAGTGTTGTCAAGCTCATGCAGGCACTAGCAACACCACCTCTGATTTTGCAAGAAAACCTTCTCCTAGCTATTGCTGGTCAACTTTTCTTGCTGAAAGAGTCAGTGTTCATAAAATCGATCCCCACATGATCCATCATTATCATCATCAAATACTTCATACTCATCTGCATGGTCTGCTACATCTAGCTAAAAGCCGTTCAATTTACTTTCTATTAAACTCACAAAAACTGCTCTCACTGACATAGCTGGAGGATGAATGACTGTAGGGAGAAACTATCATATACTACCACTTCAGTTACCATCAGGACTGGTGTGATGCCTTGAATCTGAGGCATGAAAATCACTTTGTCCAGAGGCACTGCGCAGCTCATGTAAATACCTGCATGGAGGTGTCTAGGGATCAAGGACCATACTGAAAAGTTAGTGTTTTTTAGCTAAATACTGAGTGAAATTATATGAGAACATTTGCAAAAAGAAGCAGACAATAATAAGAATGTTTAATGTATACATAAGAAGTAAATTTGAATACTTTTGTGGTGCATGGTCATCAGTAAAACAACTTCAAATTAAACAAGATTGAGAGAACACAAAAATTTTTCAAAAGAAATATACACAGACTGGAGCATATGAATTACCACAAAAGACTAAAAGAGTTAAAGCTCTAAAATCTTAAACATCAAAGGGAGAGATATGGTAACATATGCCTTACAACAAGTTTCATTCACCTGCATAACCTGCAAAACCCATATTTCTTTGTCATAGGCTACATAAAACACACATTCATAGCCTATAATAGCACACATGGATTCAGATGATCCATTCTTTATTGACCAACTCTCAAAGGTAACTATTTGGTCAAAGAGCAAAACAGCTTTCTTGATACTATCCAAAAGGCAGATATTCTTTCATACATCTCTAAAACCCACAGAAGTTAATTATGACATACAGTAATGCAAAGAAAAAAAAAAAGACAAGAAATGTAAACACATATGATGAAACCTTTAGCATTCACAAACAGAGATCTCTTCCACATGACTAACACCTCCATTTGATAACTGAACTGAAAATTTCAAGGCTGTGTTCTGAGTAGTGGTAAGGTGGGAGACCTGTATAGGTGCTGAATACTTCCATGGGACAATCACTGTCATTTACCCTGCAAACATGAATGGGGACAGAAATGTGCAAACCTGTGTCAATGAAGCCATATTCATCAATTTCTGCTGATATATATGTATAATACCAGTATTAATTTTACTAATATAAGTTACTAAATACAGTACATTTGTAAATCATTAGTTTAGTTAGTTTCAACACTTTATTCCGTTTGTTAATTTAGTTACAAAAACAAAATGAAAATATTTCCATTTGCATAGAAGGTAGAAAAAATTAATATCAAGATGCATGAAAGAAGCATTGTCCATTCTTTTCTCTAGCAGCACTGGAGCAGTAGCCCTCCATTGGTATTACAGGGCTAAGTGTACTTTTAAGCTATCTATCTCTCACTCTGTAAGGATAAAAGCATCTGTAAGAGTACAAAAAGTTGAATGTTTACAGATGGAAAAAAAAAAATCTGTGTATGTTAAGGGGTAAAAATTTATAAATACATTATCTTAAATATGAGGTAACAGAACAATGCAATATACATATGCAATTTACCTGTGTCTGAAGGTGAATTTAACATGAGCCTTCTTGAACTCTTCAATGGGCAGAGCAATTTTGAATGTTTCAGCCCACCTTGGTTTACCCTCATGATGGTATGTAACTGAATGATATTCATCAAGAGGTCCTTTGCCACACCCTTGGTGTATCACACCCTGTGGATTCCATATAACATAATTACTTTCCACTTATTTTCCCTGAGCTCAAAAGTTATACACCACGACCTGCATACCCAATATCAGGGTGGTCCAACTTCTTCGACACTATGGGCCACTTCAGCACTAAACTTCTAAGTCGAGGGCCACAAATTAAATT
>JAUUDW010099059.1:12537-32574 GCA_032361385.1 Panulirus guttatus
TTGCTATCTAGTGTCAGCAATGCTAGTTTAGCCAACTTTTTCAACAGCAGATATATCAGTTGTTATTAATTTGTTTTTAGTCAGCTCCTTTCTTCTGGTGACAGGCATGCAATTACTTATTTGATTTGCCTTTATAGATTCATTTTTATGAGCAGTATATTGTAATGTAAGGTTGCTGGTATATGTAAACTTGATATTGATGAAAGAAAACCACTGCTGGGTTCTATTCTGATGGTGATGGGGATAGTTTTAAAAAACTGTAATAGCCTTACATGTTTGCTGTTAACCTGCATGTATGAGGAAGAACACCTTTCCATAGTTTAAGTCAACATTACAGTATGTAGCCCTCTGCTACTTGATTATATATGGGCCTGAAGGAACAGTATTCTGAATTCTCTTGCCACTTTTTTTTGACTTTCAAATTTATTAGTCTACTGTAAATATTCGGTTTAGAATTGATGTTTTTTCTTGGATGAAGATGCAATTTTAAGATTTTATCTCAAGAATAAATGATTTTGTTAAGGTCACTGGGCACTCTTACACCTATACACACAAAAACACAAAATGCATCTATTGTAGGTCCATGTAGGTTTTTTATTTCCCTTAGAAGTGTGCTAAAAAGTCTCCATCTTTCTTGCTGAGCTTCCAGTTTTCAGTATTTGATATCTTTTTAGTATTCCATCTGGTGTTGCTTACACCTAGGGTGAAAGTCACTTTCGACTAGGCTGTATCATCATCTGTTGATGAAAGGGAGTATGAAGAACTTTTCCCTCTAAATGAGTCATTGTTTCCTTACTGCTGTAGTGGCACAGCCTTGGAGCTGTAGAGCTCCTGGAAAAGGGGTCCTGGAGTAACACTACTTCCCTTTCACAATGGGGGTCTAGGGCAGTTATAAATAGAGAAGTGAGTAAGGAGAGAGATGTCTGTTTATAAGGGGAAAGATGGTCATGTTTGATTTTGTAGTAGCTATGATGTTGTTGTGTGGATTATAGGCATTGGTTCTGGCTAAAAAAGTACAAAGGAGAGAGGAAGTGCTGGAAATGAAATATTTTAAGGCAGTGTGTGGTTAGTGGGGTTGCCTGAATAAGAAATGATGAGGTAAGAGAAAGGCATTGTAGTAAGAAGAGTATGTACAAGAGAGCTGAAGAGGGTGTACTGAAATGGTTTGGATGTATAGAAAGGATGAGTGAGGAGAGGCTTACTAAGAGGGTGGCCCTGTCAGAAGTTGAGGGAAGAAACTAAAGAGGAGGTGGAGACTTTGAGTGATTAAAGCCTGAATGTGCAGGTGAGCATGGGATATTGTTAACTGGAACAATCTACCCACCTCATTATCATCACACACAAAGCTTCATCCATCAAAACATAAACTTATTTTTCAGTTGGCTATTTACTAATGATAATCATAAGTATGTAGTTGCTCCATAGGAATTATTGTTCTGATTGTGTTGTAGGTTTACACCATGTAGCAAATGAAAAAACTATTCATATTTATACCCACAGGATGCGGCCACTCGAAGACTTGGGCTTGATGAGAGCTTAGATGAAGATCATTCTTTTCCCCAACCACCCAGGTCTTCTCAACCATCATTTCACCCACAGACTATTCTAGATAAGGGTAGCCATAAGGATGATAATGCTGATAAAGAAAATATGGGAAGTTTTGAAGATAAAGAGGATGCCAGAAGAGATGAAGGAGGTGCTCAAGGTAAGGATAAAAGATCAGGTGGTGATTCTGGCCATCTGCAGGATAGTGGGACACAGAATCAGAATGATCACAGAAGGCCCTACTTAGCCTCCTATATAGGTGATCGTGAATATTCATCACACATGAACACTTCCTACCAGAAAGGGCATCATGGACAAGATTACTCTGAAGATTCTCTTGAAAGTTTTAGTTCTGGAAGTTTTAGACATCCTGATAGGCAAGAAACATCAGGTTATCATGGATCTTTTCAGCACAGGACAGGACCTTCTTTAGACAGGTGGGGAATCCCTACAGATCAAAGGACTGACCGTGGGGCAGTACCAAAGAGAAAGCCAGTTATTTCTGATTTTGCTCCTGATTCTCTTAGGCAGGAAACTCGAGCTTATCTGCAACAACTTCGTGATGGAAGAATAGTGAGGGTTGAACCTAGTGTTGCTCCCAATCTTGAGCCACAGTGGAAAGCTCAGAGAACATTGTCTTCACGTCAGGATGGTGCCTATTCCAAATTGTGCCATTGTGGATCTCTTGGGATCCAATCAGCTGGTACTCCAACCCCTTATAAATGCCCTTATTGTACACCCATCCAAAATTCTAGTTTTGGTCACCTTAAAGACCAAAAGAAGCAAGAGAATATTGAATCTCTGAAGATCAAACAAGATGTTTCAAATATCACTCGCAGCACTATCCTCTCTAGTATGAACACAGAAAAGAAAAAGGTTATATATAAACCCAGCGCTTCAACAGTTGTTATTGAAAAACATATCTCCAAATGAGAGTGAGTTTATCTAAGTGATAGAATCTACACTAATATATGATTCATTTCTTACATGTCCTTTTCATAAACTGAAATGTCCTGTATTCTTGTAGGAAATGTGCCTTTATTTGTATTTTGATATGTAAATGTTTTGAATGATTCAGTAAAGTTATACATTTTATGTTTTTTTCTTGAATTCAATAAACTTATGCAGGAAACCCCAATGAACAGCTCATCTCAGTTTGACATTCCATAGTGGTGACACAATGATATAGTGCAACAGACTGTCATCAAAGTGTAACATCCGTAAGGGCTACTTCAAGGCATAAATGTTCTGCATCCCAACTGTACAAGGTAAGTGGATTAGCACTGTTCTCCACCAGATGGTATGAATTAGTTTACAATGTAAGCAGGAAGCCCACTCTACTGTGTTGATGGCTCCCCTTATGCAACCATGTACAGGATATTACCACTAAGGCAGGAAGGAAGGGGAAGGGGGAAAATTGTTTGGAAGAGGGAAAATGATTTCGTTTCACTGGTAATGCTGCTAGATGCAGCTTTCATGTTTGGTATATTATTAATTTTTTGATTTGCTAGGGTCTCTTAGAGCAGGTACCTGAGATGTTATTCTGCAAGATCATTTTGCCTAAGAACCCGTTCAGGTTGAAATAAAATACTATCAGGAATAGATACAGTGTAGAAACATGTGAGGTTAATTTGCTAATAAGGGGCATATCCTCTAGTTCTAAACTGTCCCTATTTGAAGTACTTGTATTCAGGGTTAATGGACAGTCTAATTTTAAGGGAAATATGTAGCAATTGTTTGACGATTTATTTGATTGTCAAATCCATTTGCAGTGATGTCCAGCAAATGCTGTCAGTCATGTCAGGTCACTGACACTGAATGTTTAGGAATCACAGATGAAATGGTTGAAGAAGGTTCTGCATGCACATACTTCATGAAACTGAATGTGGTAAAGGGCAAATGGATGCCCTAAGAGAGTATCTGACAGAAGAATGCAATTATCATTTTTCACCTGTACAGTAGAAATAGAAATTATCTGCCATTATAATACCATTAACAAAAACAGGGGTTGGCTACTGGAGGAGTAATGTGTAAATGATGAAAATGCAAAAGCTCTACAGAGATTCTTAAGAACAGAACGTAATGTTTGGAATAATGAACCTCAACATTTTTTATGAAGGACACTGAATGTTGCAGGGGCATCGTGATAGAGTCTTAGGTTTGATGGAAAACTTGTTGTGAATATGCCCCTGCTGTTAGCAAGGTGAAGTAGGGAAGACATGAAATGGCTGGAATCTTGGAAGAATCAGTATCTTGTGAAAAGTGAATTTGGGGGATGAGAGCAAGTCATATCATGGTAAGGAATACGTGTTAAGAGAGGCGAGTGGAAAAATTTTATGATAACATTTTTGATACAGGAGATCAAACATGTAATCTTTTATGATATTGGCAGATAAAAAAGGCTTCTGAAAATATAAGAATTCATGATATAGAGAAAATTATATGGTGAGTTGTCAAATTGTCCTTTAGTATAGTACTCAGATGGAATGTACAGCAGATCTAAAGAAAAAATATATAAGTAGAAAAATAACAAGATAAAGGCTATTAGGAGCTATTGAACTTTAGGATGTGTGTTTGCATGACAATAAATACATGAGTAAAGGAAGGAAGCTTGTTCAAGTTTAGAGAAATGCAAGACACGAGTAAAGAGGAAAGAAGTTGATCATACAAATATTGTTCTATACGGGTTAGTAAGATTTGTGGTTGGTCCTCTTCCTAGGTTATATAGTGTCTCCCTCTATCATGGTTTTTGGTGGGCAGTGTCTTTGGTTGGACTAACAGTACTCTCTCTTGGTTGATTTGTAGTTTGTCTCACTTGGCTTTATGATGGGACATGTCTGATAGTGAGGTAGGTACTCTTCTTTAGGTGTGTGGATGACATTCTCTTTGGTCATAAGGTATACAGTCAGTCTGTCATGGAGAATATACAGTTGGTCATGTGAGGAATACTTGCTTTAGTTCATTTGGCATAGTAGTGCCCTATGGAAATGTGAAAGGCATAAATGGCACTCATGATGATATGGAACTTGCTCTTTCCTTGCTGTCTAATTGATGGTCTACTCAGGTCATATGAAGGGTACTATCTTCTGGTTTTCTGACAGGTATGTGTACCCTGGCTGCATGAAATGTACCTTTCCCTTATTACGGTGATGATGACCTCCTCTACTCATGTAGAAAACACATCCCTGGCTTTATAGAAGGCAGTCTCTATGGTTTACATAGTGTGTAGTCTTCTCTAAATAGCGTTGCTGAAATATGCAGTTCAGAGGAAGGCAACACTATTTCAGAGAGAGGTTGTCATTTTTTCTACCTAGCAGCACAGCTTGCCATAAACTACAGTAACACATTAAGTTTGGGTGAATGGTCCTAAAGGAATTTCACTCTTAGTTTTACCCATATGAATAGCAGTACACTATCTAGTTCTGGGATGAAGCTCCATTACCATGGCCACAAAATGACCGGCCCAACAACTGAAGGAAGTTGCTATTATTCCTTTCTTACTAACTAACAGTTTTAGGCTTGTCTGAAATTATAATATCAGGTCAGAATGATTTGCACAAGCGTGATTGACTTCCAAAATATTGGTTTCTCTTCAGTGTAAACTGAATGGTTTATTATAGGATGGAATGTGGCACCATACCTGGCAGTGAACAAAACTCGCCAAATGTAGTGCATCATGAAATGGGTGAATATGAATGAGCTGATGATAAAATACCACAAGCATCTGAACCCATTCTGGAAAGTCTGATTCTATATTCCCACACATCCTTAAATTAAGGAAAAGCTGAATTTTTTTCTTTTTTAGAACCAGGAGGGAATATATGTTGAGTTTGCACAGGTCTTCATGTTAGAGTTGTACAGTTTCTGTTGAAATTCACCGCAGAATGCTAATTAAATCAGAGTATATATTTAAAGTAGTCTGATAGAGAGACTATAACTGATGAAGACTGACTTCCTAAATAGACATAACAAGATTAAATGTAGAAATGTACATTCAGGGTAGGTTTGTGGAAGCTGCATGGAGAAGTGTGCATTGCAGGACCATCATCAGCCAATGGTCAATATGATACAAACATGTTAAAAATGAAATGAAAAATCTAATTTTTTTGAAAATAACCATAATCTAATGATTAAACATTAATGCATAGTGAGGGTATTAGTGCTCAATGCAGTAAAATCAAGTTATGAAGAATTAGCTGTGTGAGTTGTGTTGTCAAGTGTTATGTGTGACAAAGAGATATTGAACGTTCGTGGACAGAATGCCAGTAGTCCATAAGTGGGTGAGGCAGAAAGAAAAGACAGCTACCTGGGTGAAAGGCTGTCAAGCCACTGAAGTGCTGGTTGTGTAATGTGCCACCACTGAAGTGGTTGTCAAGTTGCACTCCTCTGACCTAGGTAGCAGTCTTTTCTTTTCTTTTCGTCTCACCCACACGTGGACTATTTTCTTTTGTCTCACCCACACGTGGACTATTGGCTTTTTGTCCACAAACATACAATCTCTGTTACACATAACACTTGCCAACATCTAACTCAGACTTGTAACTCTAGATTTTCCTGCAATGAGCACTATGCACAAGCCTTGCCTTTTAGCAAAATGTTAGGAGCAATAGTAGTAGGTAGGAACATTTAGGCAGGAGCATTACGCAGAAAGTAGATAGGAACATTAGTCTGGAGAATTAAATAATAGGTAGGAATATTTAGGCAGGAGCATTAGGTAGAAAGAAAGAGGGAGGAACATTAGGCAGGAGCACTAGGTAGAAGTAGTCAGTAGCTAGAGTTGCCCTCTGCCAGTGGCCTGTGAAGGGTGAGGCACTATAGACTAAGAAGTGGCACTGGAGTTCACTAATTATGGAGACTATATTGCTATGGCCACCCCTTTAAGGGAGTTCCAAGTGGGAACAGGCATCACAGATATAGATAGATAGACAGCATGGTCTCTGGACATTTCATCAAGAATTGTCATGAGGATAGATATTGAATTTCAGTTGCCAATTTAATTTGCTAACATGTAAATGGGATACTGCAAGTACATATATGAGAGGATACCCAGTTTATCTTTAACACTAGTATTTTAGTGATGCATGCTTGCATGCTGTGTCATCCAAAATACTTTGATTGTGTTCCAATGACATATATGGGATCATCCCAAAAATCCAAAAACTTTCACTTGCATTCTGATGTCATCATATGCATCATCCATTTTAAGGATTCAATGAAAATATATTTTTATGTGATTTGGTTTGTCAGGTGAGAGAATGAATAATACATAACCAGAATTAATGGAAAAATAAAGTGTTTATGGACATTTATCATGGTGCTCTTTACAAACACACCGTATTGCATGTAATAATTTAATGACTGATAATGTACTGGTGGTATGTAATGTAATTATTTTTCATTCAGGGTGGTAGGGGAATGGTTTACAAACGCATATATATAAAAATAAACATGACCAGATATAGCGTGTGTATAATATTGTTATAAATGTTTATAATATTACAGAATAATCATTTATGAGTAATTACTTGTAAAAAAAGATGAACAACCTAAAACAATTCACAGTTTGAATAGTTTGTAAATTGGCATGGGATGGTCACCACTAGCTGCTGCATCCAGAGTTCACTTTCAATATGATTACTAGACTGCAAAAGAGGCTGCACTATTATAATATTTTAGAGGAGAGCTTAAACTGTCCTTCTTGAAAGATGTCTGGTCTCTGGAGTTCTCAAATGACAGTTTGATTGTCTGCTTATATCTGAAATTTGTTGATATCACTCATTGTTTTAATTTTTGTTTTACATTTGGAAAAGCTTTTCATTTCTTGCACCACTTTATGTGGATTTATTTTTTATTCTTCGCACAGATGAAAAGTTGTTACACTTATTGGGATTCCTACAGACATCATTCTATTGTATGAAAAGAGGATTCTTAGAATTAAGTGGAAAACCTAGGATTCCACCAGATGTCCATATTTTTCATTAATATTTTGGCATTATAACTGACTGCGAGTCAGTTTTCTATGTTGAAAAATATTGTCTGTGTATCATTAGTCTTTCATCAGTAATTTGGGAAAGTTTTTGTTTTTAGAGAGCACTGATTTTTTTTTCTTATTTGATCACTATTTTCTGCATCAGTGAGGTAGTGCCAAGAACAGACAAAGAAAGGTTGCATTAGCTCGTACCCATTCTCTAGCTGTCTTTTGTAATGCACCAAAATATAACTGAAATGTAAAACTAATTCTAAAGAAATTCACGTTTGAGTATGCCTTACTTCAAGTGATGCCTGTGCACTTTCAGGTATGTGAATGATTTGTAGGAAGAAGGCTTGTCAGTGTTTGGGCTGGTCATTCAACATTTTCAAAAAAAGTAATTATTACCTCTTGCATTAGATGTCTAGAATTTCCTTATCACAATCAAATGGGGCAGACAGTGCAGTGTTTTTGAAACATGAATGTAAATAGATGGTACACTCTTCATCTTGACTTGCACCATTGTGCATAAGTGGCATTTTCATAAGGTTCTTTCTCTAGGGCATGTCCAGGAGGCAGGGCTTCTTGGTTAAGTTGAGGTAGGCTAGGTTTAAGAGATCCAGGGTTGGTTAAGGTTATTAATTTGACTGTTTTTACCTCACATTTTCCATGAACTTTAAAGCCATCCCTGCTTTTATCCTTTTTCACTAAGGTTTTTGTATTACCATACAGCTAAAAAGTTATTGCAATTTTGGAAGTGTAAGTCACTTATATATTTTGCAGTAGTAACCACTGAAAGAGGGAGTGAACATGTTAGCACAGCTATACCTTACAAATAAAGGGAGGTGCAGTTCAGGAACAAGCTGCTATTGCTTGTGTAGGAACAGAAAAGGAAGTGAGGCAGGAGTTCCATAATGCTAATAAAACAGAGGAATATTCTTGTCTTTTCTTGAGTTTCTGCTGCAGGAGATGTAAGTTGTTGTCTAGTGTCATGATGCTACTGCACAAGCGAGGTGCTGCTGTTTAGAGTCTGTGGTTGTGCTGCAAAAGGGAAGAGGTGTTGCCAAGGTCCTGTGGCTATGCTGCACATAGGAGGAGGCATTGCTGAGGTATTGTGGTTGTGCTGCAGGTTGAAGGCAATACTAAGGTCCCATGGCTGTGTTGTAGGAAGAAGGTGGCACTGCAGTTGTCCCATGGTTGTGCTGCAAAAGAGAGGAGGCACTGCTGGGGTTCCTTGGTTGTGCCCCTGCAGAATGGAAATTTTGCAGAGGTCAGCTGGTTGTGCTTGCTGCAGGAAGGAGTAGGTGCTGCTGAGGTCCCATGGCTGTGCTGCAGGAGGGAGTAGGTGTTGCTGAGATCTCGTGGCTGTGCAACAGAAGTGAGAAGGCACTGCTGAGGTTCTGTTGGTGTGCTGTTGCAAGATAAAGATATTGCCCAATTCTTGTGGTACTGCAGCTAAAGGAAAGGTGAGTTGTTGCCAAGTATCATGATGCTAGTGTGAAAGGGAAAAGGTGTTGCTTAGGTTCTGTGATTGTGCTGCAGAAGAAAGGAAGCATTGTTGAGGTCCTGTGGCTGTGCTGCAGAAGGGAGGAGACATTACTAAGGTCCCACGGCTGTGCTGCTGCAGAAGAGAGGAGGCATTGCTGAGGTCCTGTGGCTGTGCTGCTGTAGAAGGGAGGATGCAACGATAAAGTCTTGTAGCTGTGCTGCTGCAGAAGGGAGGAGGCATTACTGAGCTTGTGTTGCAGGATAGAGAGGTCAGTACCTAGTTCCTGTGGTACTGTAGCTGCAGGAGGGAGGCAATGATGAACATCCGACGGAGCTCCTGCCAAGAAGGGAAGAAATTAAAGTCAAATGGTGTTGCTGCTAAAGGTGTTATTTAATGACAAGGCCATATAAAACCCCTGCTAGAGAATGGGAGGAGAAAGAGTGACATGAATTGCTGCTGAAGGAGGCAGTGTCCATAGATTATTAAGTAACTTGATGTCTTATATGGATTTTCTGGCTCTAAGGAAAATTAAGCTCAAGGGCAAGAGGTAAAGAATGGTTTTGGATGAAGAAGGAGACCAAATTAGAGATTGCATGATGGAGTGAAAGATTCTTGTGACTGGGGTCACGTGATCTAGGGCAGGGGTCGGCAACCTTTGGTACGCGTGCCAGACTTGGCACGCAGAGTGCTTGCCTATGGCACTCCATGTGATTCGAAGGAGCAAAGAAAAACAGATAAACAACAAAATAATGAGAGAGAGAGAGAGGGAGAGAGAGAATGTGTATTGTTCATCCTTTTCATAGGCTATATAGTGCTGAAAAAAGTAACACCTGGCACACAAGGAAGTACAAAAATGGCATTAACTATAAACAGGCACACTGTGTTCAGAAGGTTGCCGACCCCTGATCTAGGGTATATGAAATAATCATGGAACCACTGAAAGATCTTTGGGTTTTATCTGTGGATAAGGGGTTTTGGTTTCTGTGGATTATATATAACAGTGGATGTGAGCAAATGAAGCCATTCTTTGTTTGTTCCTTGTGCTGCCTTTTTATGATGAAAATGGCAAAAAATATGAAAAAATGAAGAAAATATCCATACTAGTTCACAGTTTCCTACATAGTGAGGCAGCGCCATAAGCAAATGAAGGACAGCCTCAATTGTTCATATACACACTGTAGTTGTCATGTATAATCTGCAGAGCCAGACCTTTCCATCATGGTTTCCCCTGACCACTTCATAATCCCTGGTTCAGATCACTGACAACATGTCATCCCCCTGTATAGAACATTGCTACAGTTCGCTCAGTGCCAAGCACACCTCCCCCAGTCCTGCATGCTAAAGCATCTTTCACTCTATCCTTCCATCTCCTTTTCGGTCACCTCTCATCTCCTTGCTCCCTCCACTTCTGAAATATATATCCTTTTAATCAGTTTTTTTTTTCTAAAACCAGGTAATCCTAGCCTTAATCTTCTCTCATTATGCAACTCCACAAAAGCCGTTCACCATTTTCATTCACACTTGGTACGCCAAGTTACATGTAACCCCTTAGTTATATCATCAAATTCCTCACCAACCATTCTTGCATTCAAGTCATCCTTCACTATTGTTATCTCTCCAATCTAAATTGCTGAAACACTCAGTCCCCCCACCCCTACACTCCAAAATATTTTAAATACATTTCCTTCCCCATACTTGACAGCAGTTTTCCAAGTTAGCAAGACAGTGCTAGGAAATGAAGGCCACATCCGCTCTCATGCATTCTCTTGCTGGCATGTGAAATGCATCGAAACCACAGCTACCTATTCACAACCAGGCCCCGCAGACCTTTCCATGGTTTTTCCCCAGCAGTTTCACTTGCCCTGGTTTAGTCCTTGAAAGCATGTTTTCCCTTGTGTACTGCATTACTCCAACTCACTCATATCCTGTGCATGCTTTTCACCCATCTGCATGTTCAAGCCCCAAGCACTCAAAGTTGTATTCACCTCATCCTTTCGCTCCCAGTTTGATCTCCCCTGCTCCATGTTCCCTCCATTTCAGACATACATTTCCTATGTCAACCTCTCCCTCTTCCACACATTTTCATCCATAGCCCAAACTGTATATCCATTCAGCACTGTCAGGACTACTATACCTTCAAACACACCTAATTTTGCCCTCCTAGTTAGTGACCTTTCTTTCCACACATTCCTAAATGCTCCATTAACCCCCCATGACTCATTTCAACTTTTTTTTTTTTTTTTTAGGCCACAAAACTGGAAGAACACAACCGGAAATATGAACGTCAGCGAAAGGATAAGGAGATGAGAGAAAAGAGGGAGCGTCTACATAAAGCTCAGGAGGAAGCACGGAAGGTGGGTCTTTTTATGATGTTTTATTCTTTTTATCTATTTGTAATCTTTAACCTTTCTGTATGGCAATCATATTAACCAGTGACATTCTTTGTGTGGTATATTCAAATGTATTCCAAAAACATATCTCCTATGTATTCCAAAAACATATCTCCTAAGTTTATTATTATGACCAACTAAATGCAGTTTTTGAAATGAAAGGTAATCAGCTCAACCTGGTAAGATTCTTTGCATCTGTTATGCATCATTTAATGCATGCCGCTTTACTGTCGGGCATATGAGTTATTGTTCAGGAAAACAACACAAAATATATTTCATGTTTTTAAAAAATTTCAGGCTCAAGCTGAACAGGAGAAATCACAAGGAGCCTCATTCTTCATGGGAGGTGGTGGTCCTAACGATATGTCAGGTATAGGAAACTTGTTCAAGGACCCAGAAATTTTGGCAGCAATGCAGGTGAGTTTACTCTTTGGTGACAGTTAAGTGAATTATAATAAGGAGATATTATAACTATGCTCTCTTGAGATATTTAGGTGATGCCATTGCACTTGAAAACTATTCAGTTACCATGATACTTATTGACTTAGGTTGCCATTGTTTAATTGTAAATGGCAATGCAAAACAAAGGATGAAAACAGCTTGGAGGCCTTAGTAACCTTGAGTAAGAATGAGGCTAGTTGTGTGCAGTTTTTAGGGATATCCCTTGTGTGATACTTGTATGTAACTTCTGCTGTATTCAAGTCTGCCTCATTTGCCCTCCTCATAGAGTAAGTCATGCCTCCTCTTTCCTTACTATAGAAGCAGTTTTTCATACTTGATCTCGTTTTTCACTATTGGTGACGTAATGACAGGAACAAAATTAAGATGTGGCCTCATGTGCTCATATTCACTTTCATGCTTTCATGTATAATGCACCAAAACTAGATCTCCCTTTGCACAACCAGGCCCCATATACCTTGCTATGGTGTATCCCAACTGTTTCATATGCCCTGGTTTAGCCCTTTGACAGCATGTTGTTCCTTGTATTTCAAATTGCTGTATCCCTTGCATCCTCCTACAACTTCAGGCCCCAGACACTAAAAGCATCTTTCACTTATCCTTCCATTTTTTTCTTGGTTTTTCCTTATTCCTTGTTCTCTTTTCTTCTGACATACTTATCTTGGTCATCCATTTCAGCACACCCTCTTCAGCTCTCTTATACATACTCTCCTACCTAATTTCTCTTACCCTATTTCGTGCTTGATCAACCTTCCTGACACCACATATTGTCCTCAAATACTTCATTTCCAATACTTTTAACCTCTTCTTTATTTTGTCGTATAGGACCCACACCTTGCAGCTATACAACACCATCAGGACTGTTACATCATCAATTATACCCATCTTTGCCTTGACAGATGGTGACCTCTCTTTCCGTATATTCCTCATAGTGCTCAGGACCTTCATCCACCTTATATAAAGCTAACTTCTCATTGCATTTTCTGATATGTCCACTCTCTTCATTCAAACCCATGGTCCAAATAACCTGCCTTTATTTTCTGGCAAATCTAATAAAACCTGTGCTTTTATGCATATTTATTCTATATTTTGTTTCCACACACATTCCCAAACCAAATACAGTTTCTCGCATGAATCTGCCTTCAGCACTGTAACTTTGGCAAACAGTAACTGACTCACCTCCCTGGCTCCACCATCCCTGACACACTGCAGACCTACCCTTATCCTTGAATCCTTCTCATTAACATTCCTCACTTCCCCGAATATAAATAGATTAAACAACCATGGCAGCATCACATAGCCCTCATATTTTTTTATATTAATGTATCCTTTTTTTCAGTTGTCTACCCAGGTATTTGTATCACATGTTCCTTCTTTTATAGGACCCAGAGGTTGCAGCTGCATTCCAGGATGTCTCTTCCAATCCATCTAACATCTTCAAGTATCAGTCTAACCCCAAAGTTGCATCTGTTATCAACAAATTGGTCTCAAAACTAGGTGGTGGCAGTTGTGGAGGTATGCCTGGTGAGATGGGAGGGTTCCCTAATATGGATAGCTTCCCTGGAGGACCTCCCAGTCAGAGTGGTGGTGATGACCTTGATTAAAGCTTGATGAAACAATACAGTTTTGAAATGTGATATTTGGTGGAAGACCATTACATGCCAAAAGTTTTTGTGGGACTCGGTGAAACATGAGTTTTCAAGCCATATTTGGCACTAGCTATTGCTTAGAATATATAGATTTTATGCTACATCTCATACAAGTTCAGATGTTAGTGAAATCTAAATAATGATATATTTTAGGCGGGTTAAATAAGGCTGTTGCGGGCCTGGTCTTATATACGATGAAATTAGTGTAATGGCTTATGAGGTTTTATTATTTAACCATTATTTTTAAATTCTGTAGAGAAGCCTATTTTTTCTGTAAGTAATGAAACTTTGATGAAGGTGAACTTGTTTCCTGTGTTGCACTTAGATTCCTTCCCCAGAGATGTTACAGAGAATACAGACTGAATTTTTCCCCCGTGTACCACACAGTGTATGAAGGATGACCAGCTGGTCGAGCTGTACATTATCAGTTCATACCAGGAACTGAACATGGGCCTGTGGATTATTAGTTTTCAGAGCTAATCACAAAAGACCCTCCAGTGATTAAACATTTGATTAAGTATATTATAATATGGATTGGTAATGCAAATCAGGACAATTGCCAATTGCTTGCACCTTTAGAGAAAAATTATAAAATTTTTGCAAATGAAAGTAAGCATACATACATAAAAAGGCATGCCAGAAAAGTCAGGCATTTAGTCAAGACAATATCAGGGAATGTGTTGCATATTACAAGCTGGGCTTCCGTTTTGAAATTATGTATATGAGCAAAAACTCAGAAACTGTTTTGATAAAAATGTTACTTTTATATCCTTAAAATGCATGCCTTTTTCTGCAATTTGACCAAGGTAATACATCCAGAATTTTCTCCCGTACAGCTTTGCAGCTGACTATGTCCACATTTACAAGTGTTGAAGACCTAACTGCAACACACAACACCTACTGAACAATTGTGTATATTGGTTTGGCTATCACTTAAATGAAATGGTCTCAGCTAGTTTACATCAAGAAGCATGAATGTGCAATGATCATGAGGGTTTCCTTAGCAAGTATACATAAGAGATGAAAGTTAAAACAGGTAAAGATAGATGGGTATAAATGAAGTGTTGAAAAATTAAGCGGGAAAATAAAAAAAAAATATGATGGATAGCATGGTTTTGTACTTCAAATAGTGTTTTGAGAGGCTTATATTGCTAATTTCATATTTATACATATATATATATATACTTTTTAGCAAGACTATTTTGAACAGTATTTACTAGTAACTCTTTGGTCGTGCTACAGAATGATTATACCAGTATCCAAATTTTGCTAATACAGTGAATTTTCCAAATGTGGCATTGTTGTGTCAAATAGGAAATATTATTTAAGAATTTTTTGAACTTTGAAATCATAATAAGCAACTTTTAAAAAAGTAGCCAGTTTGATTAACAAAGGCTAGCATCGGGTGAAATACTTTTATGTAGGAAGCTCTGACACGTGATTAGTAATGAAAGGGATGCAAGGAAATGCCCTTTGAAAAGTCAATGCAGACTGTACATAGTGCGTGCATGCAACAGACTTCACTTGAAGTTCATATGGTTTTGGCTGGACAAATATAACACATAAGCAGTCAAAAAAAAAAAATCACCTGAGCATCCACAAGATAGTCAGTGGTGGGTGACATCGTAATATCTGATGTAATAAACAGATCCTAAGGAAAGAAAAGAAATTTTGATTTTGATGTTGCATTAAATAGCACTTGGGCTGCATCCTTGTATAACCCAATGTAGTTATTTGTGATGAGACTTTTATTCTGATTTTCTGTTTCAACACACACTTATAGATAACTAGCTCTTATGTTACAATTATTACTCTTAACTGATAAGTAATTCAGAATGGTCTATGATGAGAAAATCAGGAACAGTTCAATATTTGGAGATAATGGTGCACTGCACCATTTTTTAAGTGTATATATACTTGGGAGAAGCTAACATAAACATAACACTTGTACAGTTTTTATATTAATGATTTCAAGAGGCATATTATAAGCTTGTCATCATTTTATTTGATGTTAGTGAAGTGAAATTTGCCCAGCTGGTTATGTGTGCACAGGGACATTTACTGGTGTCACACAGCTTTCATCAACCCTATGCTTAGGAGGTCATCCACAAAGATTTAGAAATATTCCCAAGCCCTTTATGTTCATCATTCATATGAGTTGATCAATGGTCTGCACTCATGTGGCAGACCATATATTAGCAAATCTTGAATTAAGAAGCTGCTGAAAGCCCATCTTTTGTGTTTCATTCAGTTTGGCTTCCTTGTTCTTAATATATTCCCTCACTAATAGCAAGTAAAACAAAAGGACCTAATTATGAATCACTGTTTAGTGGAATCATGATATCAGTTTCAGGGAATGAAGGCATTGTTTTTCACTACTTGACAGTTTGTGAGGAAAAAAGAAAAAACTGGTGTTCGTCATTGCGATCAAAATTCAGTAAAAAGTTCTGTGGAAGAAACTCGATAATTTTACTGACAAAGTTTAAGTGTGGAAAATAACCAAAGTAAAAAAATCTGTTCCTTTTGGCAACTTAAATGGAAAGCTTAGGTTAGTACTCTTTTGGCATGTCAATATAACTATCTGTAACCACCAATTTTCACATTTCGCATTTCTTCATGTGAGGAATAAAGGTATTATTTCATAATACTAGAAAATGACAAAATTTACTATATAAGAAAATGACAAAATTTATGATATAATTTTCTTGATAAAATTTACAATTTAAAAGCTAGAATTGCAAGTAAGCTTGTACTTTATCAATTCAGAAGTTTATGATTAATGATTAACATTTTTATCACTACCAAGGTCATCAAAAGGTTTGTAAGGGCCTTATCAAAATTGGCATTTCTTTTTATCCAAATTCGTTTGAAATGGATTACTGAATACTTAAATGAAAAAGGAATGTGCTGGGTTAAACTATGATGTATGGAAGCCTAGAATTAACTGCTTTGCTGTATTATGGAAGGAAGCGCATTATATAAATGCTGTAGAGGCCAGCCAGATACCATGGGGATTGCGTTTGATGATAATCAGGTTAAGTATAACCAAACTTATCTTTTTTTTTAAAGAATAGTTGAAACTTATCATCAGATGAAGAATATGCAAATTGATTTCCCTCCAAGATTGGTTGAGATCTATTTTTGGAAATTTACGAACTTGTCATATCCTGAAATCTTAAAAACATATCAGAAAGAATACAAAGAAACATTGTATGGTTTGTTTCCGCATGTGTAAATTAAACTGATCTGGTGAAGGCACCTTTCCCAGGTTATACTTAATGCATTAGAATAGGTAATCCTATAATAAGACTGGTGTGGAGTTATGTGATTATTAATGAATACTAATTGATTATTGAACATTCCTGGTTGTTGTTTATTGTTTTAAAGGTGAAGTTCCAGTATTTATAATGAAAGATGTGCCTATAAAATCCTTTAAATAAAGATAGCCATATGTAAGGGTCTGATGAAAGCGTACCTGCAACTGAAAAGTAAGTGATTATACCAATTTCAATTTGTCCTAACCCTAGAGGAGTCCAGCTCTGAGGTTAGAACCTTTTGTTTTATTTTAGCTGTGCTAAGCATTGAAAAAAAAGTTTTTTTGCTTTGTTATTCTGTTGTTAGAACAGCCAGAATTTGATATTGTTAACTTTTTGTCTTATAATTATTAAGAAATATGGTATACAGTGTTAAATACAAGTTTTATCAGAAAGTAGTGGCCCTTGAAAATATTGGTGTATCCAGTACAAAATGCATGAAAGTGGTGCATATACTTTACCAAGTCTTAAGTAGCATTAGAAATATGAAAAATGTTTGGAGTATTATAATTTACTTTTTCTTTTTGATAAATGGCCTAACTTGTCAGTTCAAAAATATTTTGCAGTTTCATATTTTTATACCATGTAATCCATAGCCTCACATTTCAAACCAACTGTGAAATCTATAAAAAATTCAATATCACCAGCATGTGTTGAAACCAAGCATTATTGCACAGAAAATTTGCATGTTGGTAATTGCTTGCAAACTGTCATTTTGGTGTAAAATGTGAGATAGATTAAACTAAATTCTTTTACTTTGTTTTTTTCCTTTTTACTAAATATTGATGTACTGACAGTGAACTGTGGGTGCTGATTGTAAAGAGTCCATATTGCTATATTTAAGATCAGCAAAGTATAATGAATTGTGACTGCTGCTGTTATCCTTTCATTAGATATATGCGATTAAATTATGGAAATAACATAAGGAATAGGTTTTTTGTATCCCATTTCTCACTGTATGCTTTGTCCTTTTATCAAGATATGTATATTTACTCAGCAGCTTTACAAATGGTGTTAGTTTGTTTTGCTTTATAAGTTTTGTAATAGAATATAGGTCTGGCAGTCCTGTTGAATCTTTGAATACAAGTGGAATCCAGTGTAATTTGAATGGATTTTATGACTACGGTAATTTGCCCAGCTTCTTAAAATTGTTATAGGAGATAATGTTAATAGGCATGTATGTACTTGTAAATAAAACAAAAACAATGTCTTCCTCTGGGAACTTTTTTGAGGAAACCTCTCCATCTTGCCTGTAAAGGCCAAAACGCTTATTTTTATCTTTTTAAGGTGAAAAATCCGGAAGAGCTAGATTATTTAAAAATCTCTGTTACCGAATTTACTGGAATATGTGCAACATTTAATGCTACACCAAATCATGGTAACTGGTCCTAAAGTAATACATTCCATTTATCATTATTTTCACGAACTTTTACAGTACTACTGACATTGTCATAGTGTAGGAGACCTATGTCTACGTTGTCATTTCGCCGTACGGCTATTTACATCACACGTACGTAACAGTGTTCATAATATGCATGTTATGGCCATGGTAGTGTGAGTGAACTCGTTGCTCTCGAACGTGGTCGACATCGACCACGACCACAGAGCAACTATCATTACACTGGTGGTAACACGTCAGAAATGTCAGGACTTTGGAACACTCCGCTGAAGACTTTCCATTCGGATTTCGTTTAAATATGGATAATGTAACCCAACCGTGCCTTCTGGGTTTGAACGAGCGGGGAGGTAACGATCTGTGTTGTAACATGAGCTCTAAGATACCAAGGAGACCAACAATTTAAGTGTACAGTGCAGTGCATCTGGTTCAAACGCCGACCCAAGTTATTTAGTCACCACCTCACTCATGTAACGTGGCTTAAGTGATTCATAATGTTCCACCTGCAGTTTACGACAGTGAAAGCAGTGCTATGGAGTGAAGAAAAGACCACCAGTGAGAACATTGGATTCCCGTCACCCTACGGAACGATGGCTAGTGGAAAGTCAGGAAATTCTTTATTACCAAAATGGACCAAGGATTTAAAATGCATTTTTTTTCTTTGTTTCATAACCATGCAAAGCCTCAGCCTCCACCGGCGAGAGACGGCGAGCTAATTTCGGTGTCGGTGGTGATAGTTCTAATTCAAGAAGAGGTCATTTAGGGTAATTATTTTTTTTTTCGTAAGAAAAAGTGTCAACGCCTTCGTGACTCACTATTATTTAAGACGATCGTAATAAATATATCTTGTAAAATCATTTACATAACATGAGTTGAAGGTCATGGGTTATAAATGCAGTTGTCTTCATAATCGGTACTTCAATATAATGGAGGCAACTTTTGAAACAATATAGTTTTTATTATTTAATGGAGGGTGCCATGAATGAATTAAAATACAAAGAAATATTAATCGGAAAAAATATAATCTAAAATTACTTTCAATTATTAACTCCTACGAAGGAAATTCACATTCTCTGCATTTACAGCAAGTAACAAAATTCATAAAATATTATGTAATTCTCGAGGCTAGAAGTGTTTGTGTAAGGTCCTCCGGGTTACATCATTACGACCGATCCTTTGCCAGCCCAAATGTGCGAGACACGACCTTTGCCAAGATAGCCCAGGTTTCCGTCTTAAGAATGCGGTAGACGTGGGATACGCACACTTATCCCTCGCCGGGGGAAAAACTCTGACCCAGCCAGAGAGCTCACATTCGCAAGTGTCTTCCATTAGGTAAACTATAACACTCAGCCAACGCCAGGAACGCTAGGCGAGGTGTCTGCTGGAGTTATGGCAATGTTTTGAAGGTTGCATTTGCGAAATAAATCTAATACCGCCGACGATGTTATCTATCTTTCTGTTCATCTAAATTTACCCCAGGACCTCTTCCTTGAAAGGGTTCTGGCGTAAATTCCGGGACCCCTTTTCCAACAGCTCTTGAAGATCCAAGTCTGCACTACTTTCGGTATCAGCGAAATGATGCACTTCTTTGGAGTGAGAAATTCTTCGACGATACTGTACTTCCTCTTGTCAACAGCTCCAGTGGAGGATCCAGTCACGGACGAAAGTTCGCATTAAGGCCGGGCCTTAATTGAGATATAAAGAAGTTCATGAAAGGGAAAAAGAAGAAACGGGGAGAAGTATGTACGAATTTTGGAGGTTGGAGGAAGTGAAAAGCATGTCTTAAAAAGTGCCCGGTCGTAATTACTGGGAGACACGCGAGACGGT
>JAUUDW010099060.1:0-23884 GCA_032361385.1 Panulirus guttatus
CCCACACCCCCCCTGCCAAATGTTTGTTCCGTAATAAATGAAAATTTTAATAATTACTTTCGTGTCATTTATTCTGTTTCTGAGAGTTTTGTGGTGTGTGTATAGCAAACACGAGTCTCATACAATGATTCTCTGTTTTTTTTTTTTCTTGCGTACGAAAAAGTGTTTAGGAATATTAATGTAAAACTGGCATTGAGGTTAATTACTTGTGAATAACTCATTCCGCTGTGCTTTCGAGACATTTCCAAACCGCATTTCCGAGCGACTGCTTGATCTGAAGCTGTACCAAAGGCTGGCAATAAATACAAGGGGGGAAATTATTTGCGTTCAAGCAACAAAGACATAGCTTTTCAAGACAGATTAGTTACAGTTTCTTTAGAGCGCAATTCCCTTTGAAGGCGCCAGGGGTGACCCGCGTAGTCGTGGGGTCCAGCCAGCCAGCCAGCCAGCCAGCCTGGCCTGTCCCCCCTCCTCTCGCTCTACGACCCGTCGCACGACCGGGGTGGACACGGACCCCAGCGCTGCCGGCCGGGAGTTATTCCATTTTTTTGTTCTCGTCTCTATAATACTTTTCCTCTTTTGAAGGAAACAGAACCGGTCGTGGAGGAGGAGGAGGCCGGTACCGGCACTCGCCCCTCCCGGTTTCGGACGCCCGTTTTCTGTTTACCGGGTCCACGCGCGGTGATGGTCTGCGTCCCCGCCGCCGCCGCCGCTACCCACAGCGTGAGAACCCAGCCCCCGGGAAACCCTCTGGCCTCACCCTCAGGGGCATCAGTACCCTGCTCCTGCGGGAGACACGCTGCTGCCCCCGTCGCTCCACACACCCCGAGTGCTGACGGTAATTGCTCCTCGGGGAGGGAGCTCAATGGTTCCCAGGCACTGATTACTTTTGCTGGTCCGGGGTAGAGAGACGTTGCGACTGGCTCAGTACCCATTATTCCCGTGATGTTTTTTTTAGGGGGGGTCGGGTCCTGTGGTGAGGCCACTCATTAACCCGCCATAACCAGAGTATTTTTACAAAATCAGTTTTTAGAATGTTCTCCACAACGATTAGTTGTCATTGGAGTCCCAGATGCACGTAAGAAAATCCTTAAAATTTGTATATTCTGTATTTTAGGGCATTACAAAACGATGATGAAATATCAATACAAATACGGTTGGGGAAACGAAGATCCCACAAGGGGGACGCCACATTGGCTCATATATTCGAACACTGCTTCGAAATTCTTCGACTACTGTATCACGAGACATCCAAGCCATCGTCGTGAACCATCTCACCTTGAATATTCATCCTATAAAACTGCCAGACTCATTTTAAGATGAATATGATATGTGAGTTGATTTGAGCAGTTGTTCTTGGTATGAAAATACTTGGGCTATACACACAGGCTAGACAAAGTACTGTGTGTTGTAATCCTTTACCCTCACTGACACTGGTTTGCTGGGATACAGACCACCGAACACTCAGGTATTGTGACAATCATAACGGTTGAACGCCTTGAGCACGGTAGTACGACGGCACTACCATTAAGCACGACTGTACGACCCATGAGCACGACTTTACGACCCTTGAGTACGATGGCGTGGCCTCTGACCCAACCTTTTAGGGGTCAGGACAAAGGTCAGCCCATTGTACCCAAGTAAGATCCAACTCAAGTGGTTGAATCCACCGCGCAAGTACACCAATGCTCCGGTAATTCCAAGTGTTTGAGTCTGTTGGGCAAATACACTCCAGTGTATTACATCGAGTCACGCGCCAAGTGTACAATACCCCACACGCCAGACGTACACAATCAGGTACGCACACACACATATATCCCTTCTTGACAAGTACACATATCAATCAATCACACTCGCTCAGATACTCGCACTCCATTTCCTACACGCCAGTTGTTTATGCACTCGTCATTCATTGTCACTCCCCTACGCACTAGTTGTACCCACCATTCCCCACACAACGATCTTGGCCATCACTTCCCACACACCAGTTTCCCACACACCAGTCCCCATACATCAGTCTCCCACACACAAGTCTCCTTTCGGCGGTAATACACCTGCAGCAGGTGTAGATTCGCTTGGAAACTGATTGTGGTAAGGATAACACGGGGCTTCACGGGCTACAGGTGTCCAACAGGTGTGAGGAGCGCTTCACAGCTTCTGACACCTGTCATTCGCCGCCTCCCCTTCCACCTATCCTGCCGCGCCCACATTCCTTCCTTTTGTGCTTGCACCTCCTCCCCTACCCCTATTACTCCCCTGTCCATCACTCACTTCTCCCCAGTACCTCACCCCATCACTCTCCTCCCCATTACTCACTTCTCCCCATCATTAACTCTCCCCATCACTCGCCCCATCGTACACATTTCCCCTTCACTCACCCCCTCGCCTTCACTCACGCCTCTCCCTCATCACTCACCCCTTCCCCAGCACTCACTCACTCACCCCTCCTCAGCACTCACCCCTTCCCTCCCCCACAACACTCACCCCTTCCCCTCCCCTCGAGGTAGGAGGCGAGCGGCGAGCGGCTAGCGGCGGGCGGCCGACGATGACTGCCGTAATTAGTTTTGGGTTAAAAGGATTTTTCCCTGACTGGAGTAATACGGTTTGCTTGCACGTGTGCCGTAATAGGCTATCGGGGAGCCATGATTGATGGCAGCTAGTTTTTTTTTAGCTTCTCATTGCTTACATGAAGCTGCCTTAATGTACAGCTAAAATAACAGATGGGTACTGCAAACTCTTTCCTCGGATTATTCTCTTCTTTTTTCGTCAAAAAATTTGTCTCTGTTGAAAGATAGAATTGTACCAGAGAACGTAATATTAAATTGCAGCGTTGTCACACGTTAGGTATTGTCACAAGGTTGGTGTTGTCACACTGTAGGTGTTGTCACGCGGTAGGTGTTGTCACACTGTAGGTGTTGTCACACAGTAAGTGTTGTCACACTGTAGGTGTTTTTACACTGTAGGTGTTGTCACACTGTAGGTGTTGTCACACGGTAGGTGTTGTCACACTGTGGACAGCCACATGTGTCTCATATTAACAACACATTCTCTCACCGTTAATTCTAACCCCAGTGTTAAACTTTACCAACGGTCGTCTGCCGTTCTTGCTGTTGTTAACGTATAGATATATTTGTACGGTTGACAATCCACCATGAGCAGTTTTACATCGCGTGGGCAGACAGTGAAATATGTACGTAATTCATATAATAAACTGATGGTGTAGTTTTGTATGTGTATGTCAATTACGCATCATGCAGGTTTCATGAGGGGAGGTTATTGATCACTCCACCCGCCATGCAGTCAGTCAGTCAGTCAGCAAGCCAGCCGCCAGACCCAACGTCCACCTCAGTAGAAGAGTCATGGTGGTGGTGGTAATAAATTACCATCAACCTCAATACAGAGTCACTGACGTGGATGCTTTACCATCGCCTTGGTAAAGTCACGGTGTGGATACAGTAACATTGCTTTAGTTGAGATACTATTAGTGTGGATGAGTTACCCAACCTCAGTAAGGATACTAGTGTGGATGCGTTACCAAACCTCAGTAAGGATACTAGTGTGGATAAGTTATCATCGCCTCAGTAGGAATACTAGGGTGGATACGTTACCATCACCTCAGTAAGGATACTAGCGTGGATGCGTTACCCAATCTCAGTAGGGATACTAGTGTGGTTACGTTACCAAACCTCAGTAAGGATACTTGTGTGGATACGTTACCATCACCTCAAGAGACTATCTTGATCAGTCCTCCTACTACCATAATGGTATTCCCATATTCCATTGACTCCTACTCTAGAGCCATCTCAAGGAATTCGTGATTATTTCCCTGCCATCATTACACCATAGTAATTAGATAATCATGGTACCAGAATAGGTAATTATGGAACAGCAACCAAAAGTTGTGCACCATTGCAGTCGTTACACTGACTCGGACTTCCAAACAACGAGGTATACTGTCTCATGCTACCATGCAAAAGTCCTGCCGTCATGGTAAACTCACACTGCTATACCGTCTTACACTACCATACTCCCATCCAGACTCAGAGGGTGACTGAGATCAGTATAACGCCGACCGACTCACACTGTCACACTAGGGCAGCACACTGCACATTGACTCACATTCCTGCCAACACAACAGCCACCAAGTTGGCATCCTTGAGAACCAAGAACTCGATCTGTGGTGACTAGAGTTGTGGTTTTACCTCAAGCAAAATCTCCCAAGGCGACTATTTTTGCCAAGTCCTTAAAATTATTAAGTTTTCCTTAACTTTTTTTTTCTTTCTTTTCATTGATATATAGATCATTGAATCTCCGGTCCCATGGTACGCTTGACATTTCTGGAGGTCGAATATAAATCATAACTTCCAGATTTATCCTGGCACATGATAATTACTCTTTATAATCCACTCTATAATCGATGGAGTCGCGGGTCCCCAGCACACGACCAATCTACCGCTTGGTTAACCCACAACGCAAATTATTCTGAATGATTAGACAGGCAAATACGCTGGCGATCGATATGTAAAGTGGCGGTCGGTCCCACGCCGCCGGAAGGGCCGCGTGAGAGGCGGTAGGCTGTATAGGCAGGACCGCGTGCGAGGCGAGGGGGGGGAGGGTGACGAGGGAAAGGTTACGCAGCAGTAGGGAGCGAAGACTGTGACTGGACAGTTGAAGGCGAGACAGATGGGTTGAAGGGGACTGGTGACTATCCCCTGAAAGTGGGAGGATAAATGCTGGCACCTGGGAGGAAGAGTGAGAGAAGACAGTGACAACTCGGAGATAGAGTGACCAACAACTAGGGGCGGGAAGCCTAATCTTTCTTAACTAAGATATAGAACATACAGATCCAGACTTGGATCTTCCGCAGGTGGAGCATCCGCTACCCATCGGAGAGCTGAGACATCACTCACCATCAGCTGTCAAAAACTTGTATTTCCCATGAGCCTTGTTCCCCATCACGAGTATATAAAAGTAGTTGGTCCCCACGCTTCTTCCTTCACTGGCCCTTTGTCATCTTCCAAGATATATGCAAGAGCTCTTAGAACCATCGTATAGAAAGAAGCTTCTCGTTGGATTTTGCTGTGATAAGGACCAGTATTTTCATACTGAAAGAGTCCCATCTGTCTGTGTTTTTCTTGTATTTAGACGAGAAGCGAAGCACTCTTCAAATGTTAATTTCTGCAGGTCTGGCTTTCTGTTACAGGTGTGGAGGGATGTTATCCAGGGGAAGGAGGGGGAATGCCTCATTTGCAAACTAGATTCTAGCTTTACAGAGAAAGTACCTTACGATGTATGAGGTAAAAAGGCAATCAGAAGTACTCCAGATTCAATGGTCCCACATATTTTATGTCATTGTTCTTCACATACATTCGCCAAACAACCATTTCGTTACTGGCTGCATTCGTATGTGTATTTTAGTAGCTGGGGAGTGCCTTTTGGTCAGTGATAACCGACATATATGCATTAGAAACTCACGAATTTGAGAAGCTGTGTTGCGAAAGGGCACTTGATATGAATATTGTCGGTTCTCTGTAGCCGACAATGGAAAAGTTGAAAGATAGAATGCATATTATTACCACCCTGCTGGGTAATCGGATATTTTTTTTTCCTGGCCAATGCGTCGGTGTGACCCATATAAAGGTCGCTGGTTCTAGCTTGTGTAAATAGCCATCCAGTGTTCTTTTATTAAAGCAAGAAATTTTATATAACTCTTCAGTACAAATTCCAAACTTCAAGGTGAAACCACAGGCGTAACTTGGTGACAGGCGAGCACACACACACACCCACACACATATTCTCAATCAGTTCTTAGGTCTAGTGTTTTGAAAACGGGAATTTTAAAAATCAAGTCCTGGGTTAGAGTGGTGAAAAAACTGGGATCACTGATGCACTGAATTTAGGTTCACATTTTGGAAAATCCAGGAGCCATTATCAACAGCAGAGACTCCATGTTCCTTAGAGCACTAGGGATTTCATAACTGATGATGAGGACATTCTATGAGCAGTAACGCATATTCTGAAGACGGACTGCAACAGTGAGGGGTTACAAAGACGGAGGAAAATTTAGGTCCCGTTGCAGGTACATGCTGCAGAAGATGAATGGCTCATCATTATGAAATGAAATTCGCTGACTTGGTAAGCTTGGTTAAAACGTGGGGTTTGATGCAGGTGGTGAAAGGGATAGCTGGTAAAAGTAAATATAATTCTAAATGGTTACCGAGTAAGCTGACGAGGTACTGCCCAGACGCAAGGCAGCACGTTGAGAGAGGTTAGACATTCCTCAGTGCTGAAGACTGAGTACTTGTCCATATTCGAATATCGGATTGGTCTCATTTTATCCTCAGCTTAAATGACTGTCTCCCTGTTATGTGGTTTACAACCAGCGACAGAAGCTGGAAGTAGGAAAGACCTTGTTCTTGTGGACTCCTGTGATACTCTGTGTCTCGTCACTTTCATGTGGCCTTTGAGAATCCCAGACGACTCGTTCTCCACAGAGAGTGTGGGTGAGTGCGGGAGATCTTCGGAGGTTTGTAGAGACTGTTGCGATTCTCAGAGAGTTGTCCTCCTTCGTGGAGGATCAGGGTAAATGCCCACCCAATTGTCCTTTTTGTTATGATTGTAATTCTCAGAGAATGGTTGTCTATTTCTGGGATGATATGAATTACAAAACTTTATCCTTCCTTTGTGGATTATGGTAATTCTCGGAGAATCGTATTCTGTTAGGGGTTATTTTAAGTCAGCGTTCTCGAAAACCTGAACATTTCCCGTGGACTCGAGAATTCAGCGAAGGTTCGTCCTCACTTGTACACTGATAATTCTTGGAGGTCTTGCTTCATCATGGAGCCATTAATCTTACTTAGTGAGTGACTGTAGCCATTAATCACTGACTAATTCACAAGCTGATAAGGTTTGCATAAAGGCAAAATCTGTGAAAGTAATAATTCCAGATATATTTCTAAGGCTTGGTCTGCGTTGATATGTGCTAAAGTTAGTGAGTCCCTGGATTTAGGGCTGCTAAAGTAACCTTACCATTTTGATTTACTGAAGAAAATCTCTGTTGAGTTACATAAGCTGAATATTTTAATATGTTTACCTTAATCTTAAAAGACCATGGAAATGTTTTTACTGCGAAACTTGAGGATTTTTTTTTCTCCTATAATTTGGAAACAAAATAATCGTACCTTAAAAGGACGATCCCAAGTAAAGCATTAGACTAAATACATTCATTCCTTTATTAAAGAAGCTGTGTTAAGAGTGCACATGTCTTTATTAACTGACGATCGATCACAAATACTTTCACAGTATTGCTGTAGGTGATAATCTGATGTTCAGTGACCGCTAGTGGCAGAGAGTCGCCAGTTACGTGGTCTTAAACATTATCTGATACAGATATTGGAGAACAGTATATTGCCACTTGTACTCTTGTGATAACACTTGAACAAAGGTATCAACACTGGCGTGGCACATCCTTTGGGCATTTCCCGGAGGAACTTAAACCTGCAGTGAATCCTGAATCCATTGCCTGTATTATGATCCCGCAAAGACAATAGTCACGGAGGAAGACCCCCAAATCCTGTTGGTTTAAAAACGTACTTGTATTCATAACTCATAAACAGTCTTAAATTAATTATTACGAAGAAATATATTAACAAATGTGTGGCTAAAGCTTTCCGTAAGCTACTATTCAGTTTTAGGGTTCAGATCACCACCGTTACTAAGCATATGGTCTAATTTTCCCCATGCTGACAACGGCTAAAGTTTCTCTCGACTCCGTAGTTATGTAATACAAACCCCTCTAATATTCAGGTATACTCGTGCCTGTTGTCCTGTTGATAGAACACAGACTTCTTAAAAACACGCCTTTATAAACATATGGGCGCATGTACCGGCACAGGGTTCCTGAAGGCCAGCCACCACTTATCAGACAACACACACAAACCCGGTAGACTAGCCATCTGCTATCAGACGACACACCCACACCAACAATCGTCCGATAAAACTTACTTTCTTCCAGTTCCCGGGACTGTGGCAGAGAAGCTTCCCATACGCCTCCTCCGCAGAGCGACTGTCGCTGAAGCTTTTTCAATTTCAGTCGAACTCCGTTTTTAGAGGTAGGCTCACTATCAGGACATTTTTGTTACTAGTAGGGGATTGTATGATGTTATTCATTCTAAGAGAATCTAATGTTTATAATTTTAGATGTATGACTTGGCATTGGTTTGTGTGTTCCAGTTTAAATTCATCTTTGACTCAGACATTCTTTCTGGATTTCATGTACCGTAACAATTCTAGCGTATTTCAAGCCTGTCATCCTTGTTATTTGTGATGTTACACTCTCTTGTTTTAGTTAGGACGATTCTTGGAGTATGACGATACAAAACTTTGAGCACAAAGATACGACCCTTGGGTATGATGCCCAGGGGTAAAGCCAAATGACACCTTGTTATACCCACCGTCATGTCGTCTTTTTGTTTTGCTTCATGGGAAATAGAATATAAGTTGATAATCAAAACAGACCGAAATAGCATGCTAATATCTATCACATTTTGCGTACTTATTTGAGGATAAAATGAGAGACGTTAGAAAGAGTCCAGAAGCCTAGCTAAAGACGTTGGTAAGAGTCCAGCTTCCAAGGAAGAGAGTTTAGAGTTCAAAAGCGTAGCCATGTAAACTATATCTGAGCAACAGTATCAAAGCCACAGTTGGAACACGATAGCCTTAGATTTAGCCACTGTTAAAAACAGAAGGTCAAGGGCAACATCATTACGACTGATATGTTCCCAAATGGATTCATTGTGTTTGAGGTTGAGTGGAACCTTCGAAGTGTGTGTGAGGAGCCCTTCAACTAGACGACACGATATGAAGTCAAAAGAGTCGAGAAGGGTGTAAATAAATAACCTGTAGAGTAGTAAGGTAGCGGGCAAGCGAAATGATGGAAAAGGGAGTCACTGGTGTTAAATGGACATTTTGCAAAAACTATATGATGGTTATGAGAAGCAGAGGCCATAAGTTCCACGAGTGCAAAACCTTACCTTACCTTCGTCACACAGATGAATATTTACAAAAATAGACACACACACACACACACACACACGCGATAAGGATAACGTATCACGCCGATACACTTTGTCTTACGAACAAGAGTTAGATATCATAGACCTGAAATTGAGGTTTAGGAAGTAATTTGACTGTCGTCTGCAAAGTTGATGAGCGAGACGTTCTCTTGCGTTTTCTTACCAGACTTAAGCCCACCTCACATTAATCTATCCTTTCTAAGTAATGACCGGTTCAGTGTAAAGTAAGATACCAGAACTAGTTACCCAAGACGTTCCCTAGGGATAACAGAAGGATTGGGATTTAGGCTACGCTTCTGGTAGGAGGTACCGTTACTGCGTCGTGTTTTGGTGGAAATATTAAGAATATTGAAACTAAAAGTCACGGAAGATTACATTTTGTTTCTAACGTTTTTTAAAACATAGTTACGACCTTAGGGTATGATGACCTGGCCTTTGACCTGTCCCATAAGGCCAACACACCCCAGGGTCGTACCGTCGTGGCCAAGGGTCGTACTAGGAAGATTAAGCTCTTTTCTCATGTTTAGAATCTCGTAGCTACATTTTTTATTTTCTCCAACCTTCCAAGCCTTCTCTAAGGCGTTAGAGCAAGCAGAGGCGCAGCATAATCAAGCATAGAACGAATGTATGCGATGCACATCATTTTAACTATTCTGACATTGGCCCCAGACTTAGGGTTGGGGTCAGCAACAGTTCTAAGTGCCGTAAGCCTCACTCTACATTGGCGGTTAAGTCTTGTTACAACAGCTCTAAATGTTGTTACCTCTAACCCAGGATACCGGCACCTTTTTACATAGTCAGTCTGGGATCCGTTATTTAACCGAATCTCACTAATGTCACCCTATCTTTTAGGAACACGTCTGTTGAGGACTTTGGTATTGTCAGCAGAGATGACAAGACTTATCCTTTCACAGGTATCTCATACATGGTTGAGTGTAGTGTTATACCCGGAGGTGTTAATCATAAATCGTAACCATAGTTGAGTGTATGATGTCCGGTATTCGTGGGCATGGACTGAAGAAGGGCGTTGAATAGAACATTGAACAAGGCGGGGTTAAAAACACCGCCCTACGGGGTACCAAGTTCATATTTCTTTCGGAACAGATGTCTATCTGTTAGACAGGTAACCAGAGATCAGTCGCAAAAGCCAGCCCCCTAGCACATTAAACAGAATTACGTGTCGATTGGCTGTGTCAAAAGCAGCTTTAAGGTCGAGGAAAGTGGCGTAATTGTACACTCTTTTTGTGCATAAAGCCAAACATATTGGAAGACATGCTCTCTGGTTCTACGCAAAAGACGACTGAGTAGTATCCTTTCAAAGATTTTACACAAATAACTCGCAGGAAGAGGGAAAGACGAAAAAAGGAGGAGAATCCCACAGCTTAACCGTAGGAGGAGGAACGAGGGAGTGTCACAGCATCACTCCCCACAAACAGCTCACTCGAGGAAGTCGATCTCTCCTGTCATCAGAGGTCCGCCAGTCTGTCCTTGGCATGTCTAGGGAGAGGACTGGCCCTTCACCCAAGCCAGCTCGCCTCCAGTACCGTGACCCAGACGTCGCAGCGTATTAAAGCTGTGGGAGTTTAGCCCCGGCCTTAACACATGCAGTTTACGTTGGGGAATGAGGTTACGTATTTTGAATAACCTTAGTCAGGATTAATTCCTTTTTACGGTGACGACCACACGGGAAGTAGCAAGTCATCCATCTGTCCTCTCGCTCAGCCTGTGTGGTGGTAACTGTATAGCGTCTCTCAGATACTAAAAGTAGTCTCCACTTTCCACGTGCATATTTTGTCATACTTACTTAATGAATACCCATTATCATGATCAAGTGTATGTATGATTTACATATCTGTTATCTGTTTGTAATAACTTGCTGTTTAGGAGGGACTTCAACACTTGCGCGGCCTCATCTCTCGAATATTCTCTACTTTTTTTCTTTTTTATACTTTTGTACACTGCCAGCATTCACAGTTTCATTCCTTAGCTTATTCCATCCATCCATTACTCTGATACTGTAAAAATGCTTCTTCACATTTCTTTTTAACAAGTTTCTTGCCTAACCTCGTGTTATGACCCCAGGTTGTTATACCTTAGCACCTTTCAGATTACTATTCACTATTGACGTCATCCGACTTACGTAAAGAGTGGCTTTCTCTTCAGAGTGTGCATGGCGTGGAGAGAGATCCTGAGATGTGAAGGGTGTGCAAGACGGGCGTGCTAGACATGTGAGGTGTCGAGGGAGTATGTGGGGGTAAAGGGCTTATGGGTGAACCGTAATATTTCATATGCTGACCGTTCTCGCCGTCCCCTGCCACTAGTGGAACATAATCTCCACACCGGCAGCATCACGATCAGCCGGCTCTCCTCCGCTCCACACACCAGCCCGGCTCACCACGCCCTTGCGGTAGGTGATGTGTGGGGCACCCCCTAGGGCCTCGCTGGGCGCAGTGTGGTGCATGGCGCTGCCTGTCAGGAGCTGCTCGCTCGAGCTAGTTCACTGGGTACTTGCTGCTGTGTAAGGCGCGGACACTTCCCTCACACTAATCACACATACACACACACACACACGCTCACACGGAGTAAGACAACAAATATGGTACCATACTTAAGAGAGCCATGTTATAGAAAAAGGTTAGACGCCTTAGATATGTCAATTCACGGAAGAAAGAAGAGTGAGAGGTGACTTGATCACACCCTTTAAGTCTCTATTAAACCAGTTCGATTACTTCAGTAGTGACCGATACTTCGGATATTGCTATAGCATACATATCAACCAACGTCCGAATGATAGCATATGATAGCAGAGAAAGTTCAAGGGATGAGGACCCACAAGTACAAAATCTCCACCCACTACAGTTACAAATAGGCAATTACAAGCAGGTAATGACTTACAAGGTATCCATTCGTCGACAAACCGCACTCTTGGGTCAGCAGTTGCTGGGTTGGCTGTCCTACTTGCATCCCATCTTCCTCTGGTCTTCAGCTGCGTCGTTGGACTACGTGATGTCGATCCTGACCCAACTACACACTTTTCCTACAAGCGTAGACCACAGCGTCGCTCAACCTTTCCCACATCCAAACACTCCTCTTCAAGCCTCTACCATATTTTCTAATCTTTCCTACATCCTAACGCTCCTTCTTACATCCTCTACAACAACATCTAATCCTTCCTATGTCCTAACACTCCGCTTCTAACCCTTTCCACATCCTCACACTCCTCCATCCCCCGTCCCGTCACAGCCTCTTGGCGTCTTTCCCACATGGGTTACACTCTTCCACTATCATGTCAACCTCATCCACATCCCACAACCTATCTCTTAACCTCTTACATATACCTTCAGTCTTGTTTCAGATCCGACGACATTACCTCCAAACCTCTGGGCTTTAGGAAAACTGGTAAAGTTAGCGTCTCACGGTGTTGACGTCAAGAAACTTGGGCAATGATAAGCTGAAACCTAACACATGCGTTTTCACAGAACCATTGATTCACCGACCTCATGGTGCATGTTGCCTGGTGTGGTGTGTGACTAGAATTTCTGAATCAGTGTATGGATGTCGGACATATCCTCTGCATGTTTTTGTTGCCAAAAATGAATAAAGTGAATGTGGGCCAAACTCACCAGTTGACAGTGTCACCTATATACTTTTTGAACAATATAACACGTAAGAAAATTCACCCCATGGCACTGGTAGTGGATCTGATGACAATAGCGAATGACAAAAGAAACAGACGTCTCATTCTGGTGTTTAGACTGATGCCTCTAGCTCCTCGGTACTGTGGTACTCTTAGTAACCCCTTGCATCACCCTATTTACCTTACCTTCTACAGGCTATCGTTACAGATGCTTCGTCCTTCAGTAGCACCCGCCAGTTGTCTGTCAATCGTATACAGAAGACTCTTGGAACTGACACTCGAGAACGCATAATTTTCCCATCTGGCTAACGGTAGCGAGCGTCATATAAATTTTTTTTGCAAAGATAGAAATCACTGATGAATGATTTACCTCCGGTCCCCTGCGAGTGATAAAGTTAATCATGAGTGTCCGTGCAGTAACTCGCAAACCAACGGAAATAATAACAACACCAACATGGTGATTTCCTTAATGATTTTCGTGTTTGTGAAGCAGAGCGGAGGAGAAGGGGAGTCCCGGTGCAACGCGACTAGGCTGCTGATGGTGCTCTGGGTCGAACGTGCCTTCATAACGGGCACCTCTGGCAGGTAATGAGAGCTCCTGGATCTCTCCTCCTCCTCCTTCCTGGGTTCACTCACCTCCCCACAATATATTTCATGCGAAGAATAATTACCAAAAAATAAACACTTCCGTATTGCAGCGTGCGATATTATTCCTGGTTTTGTCAGATCATTCGGAGGGAAAGGTGAAGTTTCTCATCCCACATCTCCAGCAGACTGTGTATGTGTGTCCAGGCTGGGAAATTTGTATATGCAGAATTTTATTATCAGTTATCGAAGATATTAGTTCTCGTGGGCTGTCTACATCTCAGACGTTATGCAAAACTCTTAGATCTTTGTCTCATTTAGCTGCAGTTTATTTTCTCTTCGTTTTGCAGGTGTAAGCCAGGAATCAGTGTGAGTGTTTCCCTACAAGTATAAAATGACGCACCATTCTCACGTACCAGTGCTGCATGAATGTAGGTGATGATCCGTTAATGTTGAGAATCACACAGGATGGTCAGAGAGAACAGGCCCTCGGAGACACTAACACAACCCCTGTTTTTCCCGCCATCTCAGCAACCCTGTGACCTGATAGTAACATATTACTTAACTCTCCTGACCAGAGGCTATTTCCGAGGACTCATCAGGGAAATAAAAAAAAAACTATGATTCTCCCATAAGCAGAAAAAAGATGAAGAATGGCAGTCTTCTTTAATCAGATACGCGGGCCGTCAACCTCTGGGGGATGTGAACCAACCTTCGGGCAAATAGATTGTCCTTTGTTGCATCGCAGGAAGACCCCAAGAAAAAAAAAAAAGACATTCCATTTCCGAAGCGCAGAAAATATTTGATTCCTGTGGATGTAGCAGTGAGCGCTTGATTACTGGGCAGACACCACCAGCAGAGGGACCCGGCCACCAATGTCATCACTGCTGACGACGAAGGGGTGTCAACCTCATGCACATTCATCACACTCGAACTTTCCTTCGAGATTCATTATCGCTCGGTTTCTCCCCCACCCGACCCTTCTTACGTCCGGGGGGCTTGAAGACGTTGGAATTAGATCAGTCTGCCACCAGACACACTGCCTGCCAACCTACGCTGACAAGGACCTCAACAAATGGACATTTATTCCTTCGTTTTTTTAGCTAGGGGAGAATTTTTCTTTTGTTTTAACCGTTCCTTTATGTAGCTTTTCCGGTTCTCTCGAGTGACACGCCTGCAGGACGTGGTGATAATTTTCCTGTACGTGGACTCGAGCCGAGCCGACTGTTTGAATCAGACTGGCATCATTGTGTGATCCCTGAGCACGACGATACGACACTTATAAAGCAACGGTGCGACACCTAAAAAGCGACGATACGACACTTATAAAGCAACGGTACGACACCTAAAAAGCGACGATACGACACTAGTGAAATACGATGGTAGATGCCTCGGCATTATGGCCTAACGTCTAGCCTCACCAGGGCCTCTGGCCAGTCCATCATACCATGGGGGCCGAACTGTCGTGCTCAAGAGGTTACGAAAACTATTGGGTTGTCGATAGGAGTGCTACTGCTGGTACAAACAGCAGAAACTGCCGCAGTCGGATCATCCACGTGTTTTGATAAACGGCCTTCGCGATACCTCCAGGGATGTGCCACTCACACGGGAGGAACTGCAGCTTATCAGGCCGACCGATAAGACATTTTGGAGACTTACAGTTCTGTCCTCGTCACTCCCGAGTGATGTCTCGGCCATCGTTTGGTTTACAGGACTGTGTGTGCCGTGTCTCACAGCCTGTGTAGCACCGTGGAGGAAGTGGGCCAATTGGGTAGCAGACGAGATGGGGAAAAAATAAAGACTCCTAAGGAAGAACACACCAGGCCGGTAGCTCATGAGTGTGTCATCGTCTGAACCTTGTTTCGTTACGTTGTACACAGATGTCCTATGCTCATACTCGGGCCCACCTTAAACAGTCCAAGTCCAGCCCCAGTCGAGGCACTCCAGTTCCAAGTTCGATTTCAGGTCGAACGAAACCCTTTTATATGAATTCCAAAACGTAGACGTCATTGCACAACAGCAACAAAGCGTGTTGGTCATTTCTAAATCTGTGATCACATCATGTTTTGTGTTGGATAACTACGGGATAATCACCATACAAATGAACTAACTTATCTTCACAAAATTTCTGTGTGAATACATAAGGCCTAAATCATACGTCTTTGAATTCAGCGTTTTTTTTTATTCATCATATTTCAAAGAGCGAAACATCATAAAAGTGCAGGATTCATACAGAATGCATAAACTTCACCGGAAATCTGAATGATTTGCGTACCTTGCTGGATGAGCTAACGATTTTTGACGGCGTACAGAACCGCCACTCGTATTTATCTTGTCCACTCACGTTCGAGTCTCCATAAACGTTTAATAATTAAAGACCTTCGATACAAAACGACACAGGCTTCCATTGCTCGTGTGAATATTGATGTATAACTCTGAACTTTGAATTATTTTCATAAATAAACAAGAGACAGATCTGCAGCAGCGTTTTAGATTATTTTGTAATGTTTACAGCCACCAGATATGGAGCTCACAGTTCTTATTATTGAAGGACTCACCGCCGCCGGACCTTATCCTGGCTCGAGCTCTTGTCTTTAGACGAGTCCTTTCACATCCCTTTTATGGAAATGTGTTGGGGACATGTCGATTAAGGACGACAGCACTGAAAAGGTGGCGCTAGAAAGTAAACAATTTTGGTCGCTTGACGGGGCGTCTCTGTAGGTGGGTGTCTGTCGTCAGCTCGCTCCGTTAATATTATTCTTCTTTTCGGCAAAAAACTGGGACTTTGCTCTCTCTCTCTCTCTCTCTCTCTCTCTCTCTCTCTCTCTCTCTTTATCTCTCTCTCCCCCTTCTATCACGGCGCCCTCCTTCACGGACGGATGACCCCTTCATTATCAGTCAGAACAGAAATTCCCCGGGGCACTAGAAGGGGCTACTTAATGTACTCCTCCGCCAGTAACAAATGATGCCTCTGGACACCCGTTTCTTGTGCGCACGCGCGCGCCCCCTAGACTGTCCTTTCTCGAAAGACTTCTCGACTCCGTAACGCTTTTGTTTTTGTTCGTTTTTTCCCTGGCAAATGTAATTATATCAAGATCACTTTTCGCGAGTGATTTCTAACGAAGAAAATAGTAGCTATTTCTTCGTGAGGTAATATTCTATACACTTTTTGAGGTAGATGTGCAGCGTTAGGGCTAGTAGTAGTAGTAGATACAGGGAGACAAATGACCGTCATACCAAAACAAATGGAATGAGGGATCGAGATCATTAGACGCTTTCCAGTTGCCCTTTTTTTTCTTCTTTTTTGCCCTCCCGAACCCTTCCCTCCTAATGACTCTCAAACGAAGGGGGAAAAAATGTATGGAAACGTAACGATTATTTTTCCCCTCGCGCGCGAGATGTTCCGTGTTTGTTGACATCGTGGTGCCGTGAGATGATCTCTCCCTCCTTCCCTCCCTCCCTCCCTCTCTCTCTCCCTTGGGTACGTTTCTATGTGTCGTACCAGCTCTCGTGTTTCTGGGGTTATTATACATGAATCGCATTATGTATGTAATTGTCGCCGTTTGTCTGTGAGGACACAGGTAGAAATTTAGATTAATGAATTTATACGCCCCTCTGATTATAACGATACCAACAATACACTATTGGTTATTTTCTTTAACACAGAATAATTTGAACCTTGACAGATGACAGCGTTCTTCATTACCTGACACCCGTGTGTGCTGGCGTGAGGATGACACCTTGTTTAATTGTCAACCAGGAGAGACCATGAACTCTACGCCAAGGGGGTCCAGATACCCACATATCACCGAGGGGAGGTAGGAAGCCACATATCGGCTGGGGGAACTGCTACATATCCTCATGTCAGGGAAAGGAGGAAACTATATCAAACTCTCAGACGAGAAGTGGAGACTTCCATGTCAAATGGTGCCAGTAGATAACTCGATGGTGACTGAGCTGATGTGTTTATTGCAACCGAGGAAATCTGCACCCATATGCCAGTTTTGTGAAGTAACTACCCTTGTATCAGACCTGGGCAGAATACAACCATTCAGTATTGAGACAATGATGAGGTGGTATGTGAAACTTTATCAAGCATGGCTCTATAGTCCATGTCACCTGCCTGGTGTGTGGCCCGACGCAGTTGTAGCCATTGGACAACTGATTAGAACAAAATATATGTAAAGCTGGTGGATGCATATCGTGTGGTATACAGGGGACGACGCGTTGTCAGTGGGCTGAACCCGGGCATATGAAGCGGTCAGGGGAAAGATACCACGAGAGGGAAACGTATCAGCATCACAGGAATATATTCACCCTACAAAGGAAGGGAGGGAGGGAGAAGCAGGGAGTCGGGCCTATACTCTTGCTGCGCTTGTTAGCATCTGAAAGTTAGAAACTGTTACATCTAAAATCATACTACCCGTATAGTCGGCAGTATTTAGCATGAAAATAATGCGACCTGCGATGATTTTCTCTATTCTTCAGGTCTGGGAGAAGTCTACAAAAAATCGTATACATACAATAAATAGAAAGTGGTGTTTTACACTTGGGAATAGTATTATAGTTGATATTCAAGCAAGGGAGGGAGAGTAATAGCACATGTTAAGAGAGAGAGTGGAAATTAAATTCCTTCGAACGGAAATTTGTATAATCTGGCATTCCTTCGTGTGTTTACCATCAAGAATTTTGTTTTATTTTTTCTGTCGTAACGTTTTAGAATGAGCTCAAAAATTCCTCACATCTTTGGGTCGTAGTTGGGTACTACCTCCAGAACAAACCCCTCACCGATAGAAAAATGATCAGCGTGTAAGATCCTCCTTCAGTAAGGATGTAAAATTCCAAAGTACTATGGAACCTAAGGAAGGAGTGCCTGTGGCGGTTAATATACAACACGTAACACGAACTAGAATCGTCTGAGAGCGGTACAGTTAGGGGGCGCTACATAGTCAACACTACTGCAAAAGGTTTATCCTTGGTCAAGACTTGACCAGAATGGCAGTGTCATGATCCTCCCTTGGCCATAATCGCTAGATTAAGCGAGTCTCACTCAGATGTATTTAGGGACAAGTTAATCACGCCAAATCGCCATGCAACACGCTTCCGTTATACGTGCAGATGGCGCTCCCTGTTAATTTCTTCGTGCATTTGCGGTGTTCTGCAATAATGTAGAATTCCAGTTTTTTCCGCTGAAATTTATTGTATATTTTTTCCATGTAAAAACCAAGGAAATGGCAGAGCTGTAACTGAAGTATGACTTTACCCGGAGTTTCAGCAGCGTTCGCCTCAATTTTCCTCTTCATTCAACTGACACCGTCATTCTCAGTTCACTTTCTTCTGTCTGGGTTATGTTGCCACTTCCCTTTGTCAGAAGGGTCATGAGAGCAAAGGAAGCTCTGATCAGAAGGGCGTAGACTGTACGTTATTTCAGAATAAGGACGATTATAGGAAAATTTGGCTGTCTTGTTTCGCGTTTGTTTGTCTTGTCCTCGACTCCAAGATGGAGAGGATCTCTCCATCCTGAGTTCTGGAGGTCCTAGCAGCTTCAACTACCTCCCCGCACACATGTAGCTCTCACCGAGTTCGTTTGTGGCCCTCAAAGGTAATATCCATTTACTGTCATCGGTTTCTCTTTTTTTACGGATACCACGGCTTCATCCACGCTCGATGGTCTGGCAAATGATGGCCGGGGTGAGTATACCGTTGTGTGCCGAGTCATTAGGCGTAATTATCAAGTCAGAATTCCAGCCACCCTCTCTTCTGTTTTGGTGTTACTCTTCCGTGTGGGGAGGAGGGGGACTTGCTGTGACGAGGTCTTCCTCGTCTGCATCCATCGAGCGGTCTATTTTGATGCATCACAAACATCTCACATGGAAGGGACATTCAAATGGTCTTTGTCCACTTTGGTACTTGACCATGGACGTACCCAGAGGCTCTCTGGAGAGGATGGGGAGCAGGGTCTGTGGGTCTGTCTGTCTCTCTCCTGTCCAAAATACGAGACAGTAAAGTTCCGGGTGACAGACTCCTCTTCCGCCACAGCCGGGGTTGTTCTTCGGTGACAGGTGAAGCTAAGCAATGATCACGAAAGGAATTTAATGTTTTGTTGCGTAATTACCTACTTGTACGGTACGGTACACGGGATTGAAATTGATTTTTGTGCCTCACCCAAGCGTTAGATATTCGGTCAGAGCTGAGCCGTATTGCGATTTAGGAATTTGAAACCTGAATGACCACGAAAAGCTGATTGATTATCATCAATATGAGAAGGATATAATATTTTCTCACACCAACGCCAGGAGTTTAATATTGCAGCTTCCAGTACAATTACCATGGGATTTACATCAAGGGTGTAATTTCAAAGAGATTAAACTTTTTACGAATTAGCGACTCAGTGTGCGCTGTGGACAGAGAACCGTCTGATGTGTCCGAATCATTTGCAAGTTGCTTTAAAGGCGAATATAATCTATTGAAATGTCTGTTTACTGTATTGAAAAATCACGAAGATTTTTTTTTTTTAAGTATTATGTTACCAGATGAGTGATGTTCAGTATTCGTCATACTATAGATGATGTGAGGGTAATGTGGTTCTGTTATGAAGTGCTGGTATAGAACGCGCTCTGTTACCAAATAATTGGTCACTGTGTTAAATAGCTACAACATATTCCAATTTTAAAGATATTTAAACTTCGCTGAATTATTTCATCCCATGCGTTTGCCGTAGGCCAAACTATTTCATGTGTTCGTTGTGAACCAATCTCTCCTTCGTGCGTCTGGTGCAAGCCAAACCCTCCATCGAGCGCTTAGCGTGATACAGACGTTCTTCATTTCTTTGCTCTTGATATATCCTTAATCGGACCATTATTCCTGAGCATTATCTCACGCTCTAGTTCTTGAGACAGTAGCAGGGGTGAAGGGGGAAGGGCCTCCCGCCAGGGATGGGTGGGGTCTGTACACACACTCGGGTGTTCCTGTTTTTGTTCTCCCTTTTTCCCCTTCGTTTAAGGAACCTAAGACGCGAATCTTTAACTCGTCCGACTCATTATTACGGCAGCCACTCGCCCCGGGTGAACTAGGGGATTTGTTCCTCGTCTGTCCGCAAGACGCGACGCCTTCGGCCGAATGACACAGCCATCAGTTGTTTTAGGGTGCAGCTTTTTCATAGTGTTTCTTAGTGCCGTACGTTGACGCTGAGGGCTTAGTACTGTCTGTTCCAGACGAAGGTCGTGAGTGCCTCACCGCAGGGAACAGGAAGGCTGTTGGTGAGGACTGTGGATCACGACACCTCTGCATACACTTCGTCACACGTGTGATGTGGTGCGGTGTATCATCTGTTGTCTTATTATGTCACGATTCCAGAAACCTGAGGTCGTTGGAGTCATCAGGGAGGGAGGGGGCGACTCCGGCGAGAGGTGAATGCACCCCATTGTAATCACAGGTTAGCAGCAGCAGCCCCTCCCCTCTCTCTCTCCCCCTAGCTCCATTCCCCCTCCAGGTCACAAGAAGAGCCAGACCGGTGTGCTATGAGTCGCACGGATAACCCGGGGAAATTTCTGCGATTTCTTCTTCCTTTACCGTTGTCTCGTGAGTTATCACGGAACGTAAACCAGGATTTGTCTGATTCTAGGTGGTCTCTCGACTTCTCTCTCTCTTTTTTCTTTTCCGTGGATTGTGGAGGAATACCTGTACAGCGATAGATCAGCGGAGGTAAGGACACGAGCAGGGATGTAAGACGCCAAATGCAAGTGACACGGGACATACGTATTTCAATATGAGTCAGTTAGGTAAAGTCTGTGTGTGTTGTTTCAGCTCGTGTTGGCCTCAGGGAGACAGACTTCCGTTCGACAGAAGACTCAGTCCTGACGACAGTCAGCCTTCCCACTACTGCTGCAGCAGAAACTCTGCCATTGTGTGTCTGCTTGTAGATATATCTAAACTTTCGACATTTTGAGAATTCTCAGTTATTCTCAGTTATGGAAGATGAGTTTTTTTTCTCTATCGTTTCCAGGAGCCGCTGCTGCTGGTGTGATGAGATGCTGTTCTGTGCCGCCAATATGCGCAACGGTGTGAAAACTTACAGTGACAAAGAGCACATGTAAAGAAAGGACATCACTGGCTTGCTTGACGTCCTAAGAAGACTTTCCGAGTAACCAAAAGGCTAAGGGTTCCTTGCCGAGTTGCATTTGAATATCAAATAAACTCTCCAGCTTTCTTTTAACGGTACCGTTCGTTGAGTAAGTGTTATTTCCATGACCTTTCCCTCCTCCATGACGTGCGAGACGCGCCCAGGTCATGGTTATGTGGGCGTAATTAGCAGCGATATTGTGGCGCTCTTTGTGTAACGCGTCATGCCGCCGAAGCCAGCACAGGTTTTTAAGGAGACACGGTTGATGGCGACGAAGTCCCGCGTCAGGTATATGAGTAGGCAGGGTGCTGGCTGGCGGCTGGCGGCTGGCCCCTCCCTCCTCCTCTGCCCGCGGGGCGCCTCGACCGACCTCCGGTGGACGTTTTTGGAATCCGGGTGTCAGAGGGACTCCTTTTTGTCGTCTGTAATGTCGCTGAGGTGTATTCTCTCTTCTTTCCCCTAAACTGGTCAGAATTCTTCAAATGATCGAGTAAAGCCCAAGATTTCAATATTTCGTAACTGAGTATTGGCAGTGAATGTTTAGTATTTGGCACAAAGAGATGAAAATATTTCGGTTGCAGGTTTCAGCAAACATGAACGGAACTATGTATCATCACAGTCTACTAAGGTATACCACCACCTCATCTCCACGTACTGTAGACGCAACACGGACATGCAAACCGTAGGAAAAAAAAATGTGATGTGCTCTTCTCCCAAAAGAAATCAGTATTGATTTTATTCTCGTCGTGGGAGTCAGGACTTAGTGCAATAAGAATAAGAATTTCACCCAACATTTCCGGGACACTCACGGATATCTGTGATTAGGAAAGAGAGAAAATGTTTCTTTATTTTACGACATTCGTGTCATGACTTGTGTCCGTCTGACATGTGCACCTTTCCCACACTCGGAACACAGTGGTCCTCGCAGGATCTGCTCCCAAGCAGCCCGCTGACCGAACGTACCTACGCTTTTGATTGAAGACCTAAAGGGACGACTCGGACTACATGGGGAAGAATTTTGTATGTTGGTGTCGGGAAATAACGATAGACCACACGAAGGAAGAATGTCTCGGTGAATATGGAGAAGGAATACAATATCTGGGAGGCCTGAAAAATGAACGTAGGTGGCAAAAGAAATCCTGAAAGGAAAGATAAGAGAACATACAGTAGTAATAATGAGAGGATCTTGGCCTTGTGGTGAGAGCATGCGACAGACCCACCATGGGCTGTAGTGTGAATGTTGCCAAGAAGACCGTGGGGAATGGGTCGGTTCTTACCTCCCCCACGCCCGCCAGTGTCTCCGTGGGCGAACGACCCCCACCCACCCACAGGATATGTCACACGGACGTGTAAAAACATATTTGGCTTCAACAAGTTGCAAGCGTCTGGCAACGCGCGTTTTTCTTTTTTTTTTTTTTTCCACGTCTGAAAATGAAGGATCATCTGAGGCGTGTCATGCTAATGATCTCATTTCAACGCATGTTACAAATCTCATGGCAGAGGCATCGAAACCTGCAATTAAAAAAAAAATCCAGTCATTCATTAATAATTTGGTGATATTGCAATTAGAAAATACTTATAAAACACGAATTCAGAAGAATGCTCGTATGTTCTCTCTGATTATAGTTAAGATTCATCAAGGCTAGCTAACCTATGATTATTATTGAGTTGTGTCATTGTTCAAAGATATTTCTCTCGTGTAATTACATGATGGCAGGATCTTGCCACAAACAGTAGCAAGGGAATGATGGAATCACTTGGAATCAGAACTTCCTCGACGAAATTGAACTCTGTTCGTCCGCTGGCGTCAATAAAACCCACTGCCTAAGGTGACTTTCCAGACGCCGTTTCCCGTTTCACGCGTTAGGTAGGTAGCGCCAGGAACACACGAAGCAAAGGCCGCGTTCGCTCGCATTCATTCTCTAGTTGTTGTGTGTAATGCACTGAAACCATAGGCCCCTATCCACCACTAGGCTCCATAGATCTTTCCGTGGTTTCTCCCGGCTGCTACCTGTGCCCTGAAACAGTTGATTGACAGCACGTCGCTTCCTGTACGCCACATCGCTCCAGTGCACTCTGTCTCGTGCCCGCCTTTCTCCTCGCCTCATTTTCATGCCCCGAGCGCTCAAATATCGTATTCACTCCACCATATGTGTGTGTTTGTCTTTACGTACGTAATGTTATATTTCGTATTTATTATGGTACCGAGACACTGTGAGCAAGGTCACCCTCAGCAGGGTTGAATTATTGTTAAAGGACCTCATTTTCCTGCTACTGATTGTAGCGCAGCCTTGAAGCTGCAGGAACCACATAAAAGGGGGTCTTCAGGGTTATACGATTAAAAAGCTCCTATATAACACAGTGTTAATGGGAGTCCACCTTCAAGATGTTACACCCCGATTTAAAAGCCACCTTCCACAATGCTGTTTCATCGTCAGTGGACGGAAAGGAGTACAGTCTCGTCAA
>JAUUDW010099061.1:0-15702 GCA_032361385.1 Panulirus guttatus
CAGCTGTCTGTCAGACTCCACTTACTACCACACTACTCTCACCTTGTATTCTTCACAAAATTTAACCCTCCTCTGGTCACATATTTTCCTTTGCATCATATTTCCAAGAAATCCATTCTCTCCCATTCTTTTGCATTTAAAGAGCTTAAGCACTATCATTTCAAATATGCCATGAAATATACCCATTTTTCCCTCTCAGACAGAGACCTTTCCTTCCACAAATTCCAATGTGAACCTTTGCCTCTTGTCTCATCCTATGGTTCAATTCAGCTCCCATAGTTCCATCTGCTGCAATCTCCACTCCTACGTATCTAAAGCACTACACTTCTTCCAGGTCTCCATATTCAAAGTCATACCCAAAACAACCTGTCTTACTTATTAAACCTCATTACATTACTTTTAATCACATTAATTCTCAATTTCCTCCTCTCAAACACTTTACCAAACTCAAACACCAGCTTCTTACTTGGGTCCATCACCAAAGCCATGTCATCAGTAAACAACAGTTGACTCACCTGCCAGGGCCCCCCACCCAGAGCATCCTGTAGGCCCACCCCTCTCTCCAGGCCCCTCTCATACATCTCCCTCACCAACCTATCAATAAACAGATTAAACAATCATGTTGACATCACAAACCCTTGAAGAAGACCCACCTTCATGTTGAACCACTCAACCTTCTTCCTTCCAACTTGTACACATGCTCCTGATAAAGTCTCATTCCATATAGTCGCTTTCCTCCCAAACATACACAGTATTCATAGCAACTTCCAGCATCTCTCAACCCTGTCATACGCTTTCTCTAGACCCATAAATGCCCTTTTTAAGTACTTCTCACACAAATTCTTCAAAGGAAGTACCTGGTCCACACATCCTCTACCACTCTTGAAGCCACAGTGCTCCTCCCTTATCAGATGCTTTCTGCATGCCAGTAATGTTTCAGTAACTCCTCTATTGTACCACTTACCAGGTATATTCAATGGATTTGCATCACTGTCATTCAGCATTTATCCCCTTGCCTGTATATAGTGTTACTACGCTGGAATTCTGACAGTCCTCAAGCACTTCACATTGGGCTACATATACAATGACAATCTGGACTAATCAATCAACAACACTGTACCCACTTTCTGGACAAATTCAGCTGTAGCCCAATCCATCGCAGCTACTTTGCCGAACTTCATCTTACACAACCAACTTTTCACCAAACCATTTGCAATGATTATCTCCTTCCACATACCTCATTGTCCCAAACACCTGATATCTGCCACCCTATTATCTAACACACTCAGAAATCCTTCAAAATACTCATTACATTTCTACCTCTTCTTTAGTCTATTACTATTTCCTTATCTGTTCCCCTCACTGATACTACCATTCTTTTTGTTGTTCTTACTATTCACCTCCCTTCAAGACATTTTCTATTTTCTGTGAAGTTTGCCATCTCTCATTCATCCTCTTTTACAACCCTTGTACCTTCTGCCGTACCTCCTGCCACTTTTTCTTGTACATCTCCCAAGTCCCTTTATCCTTCCCTGCAGGTTGCACCTATACACCTATTCTTTCACATTTCTTTACTCAAACACCCACATCCCACCTTCTGCATACTACACATTTCACTCACACATTTAAGCACTTTTTCTACAAATATCTTCCACTTCTTGCCCAATCCCCTTGCTTCATTCACACTAACGTAGCCCCTCTTCACACAACCCGTCTTGGCATCTCTGTACACAAACCTTTATTCAAGCCCACTCACTTTCATTACCCTTTTTCACTCATATCATTAACTCTTTCTTAAAGCCACTGCAGACCTTTACATTTGCCTCCAACGTTCCACTAGTTGCCCATTTTGGCACATTTACATTCAACAGTTTATCCCTTTGCAATTTTTTCATTACATAATCCAATAATGCCCAGAGAAACCAGCCTTACTCACCAACATATGTACACACTCTTTTTATAGAACCAGACATACCCACTCTCCAATCCTTTTTCAGCACACAACTCTATGAACTATTAACAGTTTCCATCTACAATAGGTACCCCATGCCCTCTCATTATACCCTCCACTGCCACATAACCCACACTTGCATTGAAATCTCCCACCACTAACACTTAGTCCCTTCCGTAAAATTGTTGAAGCACTCATTTCCTCCCAAAAGTCCCTCCCTCACTCCTGTCACTACAAGATGCATATAAGCATGACAGTCATTCACCACACTTCACGATAAGTGGATGATGCAGACTCTTTGAACACTGTGCAAGCTCCTGTAAAATGGTGTGTGAGGTTGTAAGGTTCAAGAAAAGTTCAGTAAAATATTTACTGTGTATAACAGGCTTGAATTGGTCCAATTTGGTTGTCCTGCTTAAAGAAATATATATCTGATATAAAAGGTCAAGAGGAGGATTAAAGATTGCTTCAGAAATAAAGGAGCCGAGTTACAGGGAGAGGTTAGTGACTATGAACTTCCGCACGATGGCAGATAGAAACTCGACCAACATACTTACTGGAACTAATGGCCTTCTGATATAATAATTTTTCTCTCCAAAGGGTGCCACACAGGAGAGACCCTCTTGCCTATCGTGGTAACAAATGCCTTCATGCCATGCCCTTTATGCTGAACCCAAAGAACACTAACCTTTGGGCCACCTAAGTAGTGTAAGTTCTCTTGCATAATAGGTGGGATATTGTCAAAAGTGCACCCACCAGGGTCTTGTGACTATGCTTCTCTTGTTTGGACACATGCCCCTGACCTCTTCGAAACCATGGGCAGCTATGTATATGGTGCATTCCTCTGGTATCCAGTTTACTGCCAGCAGCTCAAAGCCTGCCATGAAGTCATCCAATGGAGCTCCTGTGACTTCTGCTATACAGAGTCCCACCAACACTGAGGATGGTTGGTTTCTGGTAAAAATAATTAGAATTCCCAGAATTCAAGTTCCTCACACATGACTAGGTACTAAGTAATCCACTTACCTGCTGTCCCATCAAACTGTGTTTGAGCCATTGCTTGGTTCCGAAGAATAACACCTATTTCTTTGGCTTCTAACCTGGTTTCCACCCAAGTCGATCAGCTCAGCACTGATCTTATACTCCAGATGCATCATGCCATACTCCCAGTCCAGCCACTACCTCTCTTGGTCTACCTGCTTCTGCTGGTCGAAGTTTCTGCTCATCTTGATCCATCTGCTTTCCATTGCCATCCAGCTGCTGCTCATGTTGGTTCATTTGTTCTCCTGGCCAGTCTACCTGCTCTGTGTTCTGACGTAATTCTTCCTCTTCTTGGTTACCCTGCTATGCATGTTGGTCTACCTGCTTTCCTTGCTTAACCAGACATTCTGACTTCTTACCAAACGACTACTTTAACATCTGCTTCCCCGTATCTGAGGCTCCTTTCTGCTGCTTTTCTGGTCCTTCAACTGTTCCTTCACTTCAGCCATGACCATACCCGTGCCAGGAATTGACTTGCCTCGTATATCTGCTGCTGAAGCTCCTGCAACTGGTAAGTCAGGCTGTCACATCTGCTGCTCTAGCTAAGTTGGCTTTAGTAATTAAAGTGGCACGGGCAACAATATATTCCAGTCATGGCCATCTCTGGTGGAAAGAAAACACAGTATGAGAAAAAGAATGAAGAAAATCAAGATTTCTTCATGTGTCTAAACTTATGAGAGATTGTATGAAGAAAAGACAAAAGGAAAAAAATTCCACAGTTATGCTGTTCGCTTTACAGATCTCCACATACAAATCTATAAGAGGCAGTTGCTGGGCGTGCACCAGGGGAATAAGCCCTCATGGCAGTGACACAATTAAACGGCTTACGAGAGCAGCGGCAAAAACAATACCTGTAGTGCAACATCACGGCGGACAGAGAGTGTTAGACATAAGTGGTAGCAGACAGCTGGGGAAATACCGTAATGAGACAAGGATTTTTGTTTCCAATCTGGCTAAGAGAGGTGGATAAAAAGCCACCCCAGATATACGCACAGTATTCCATACTAAGGAGAGTATGACCCCAACAGAAATACTTACAAGAAAACACCACAAAAGAGTGGAGGATATAGTTGGTCCCCATTCTGAGATGCTGCACAGGCCCGAATTAAGAGGGATGGTTCAGTAAGAGAAAAAGGACGAGTATATAATAAGTAAGGAGGGAAGGGAAAGATGGTTTGAAGAATGTGATATGAAACTATCAGCATTGGAGTGAATAGGGTTTGAGACCGAAGAGAGAAGGTAATAGGGCAGAACCCTGAGGGACACAACTATTTGAAAGGACAGGATGGGAAAGTCGCCCTATCAATTACCTCAGTAATGGATCAACGAGAGAGAAAGCTATGGATAAGAAAATAGAGAGCAAAAAAGGCAAAGGAGAGAAGCCTTTACAGCAGGGACTTGTGCGACGCTGCCAAGTGCTTTGGTTAACTAAGATACCTGAAAGAGGAGAGTTACAAGTTGCATGGGTGATCAGAAAGAAGGGAATGGGATTATAAGTGTTTGAGAAAGGAAGAGTTTAGTAGTTTCAAAAGACTTTTTAGAGACAGCGAAAATTAAATCAATGGGTCGATTGCTGCAGGGGTTAAAACAGTTTGTTTTAGAGATGGAATGCATCAAGGAATTTTACCATTATGACGGAAAATTAGCTTTCAAACATGAAACGGGCAAATAAGGACTGGTGTTAGTTCAGCGGCACACTACCTTACGGTTTATGGAGATATGGTAATGAGACCATATGCCCTGCCCACATGAAAATGGGGAGATACACGTCCTCACAAGAGGAAAGTATAGGAGACAGCATAGGTTCAACGTGGAATCTCCTAACTATAGTTAGAGTAGAATAATTTACCAAAATGAGCAGTTTTATTGGTTGGAGGGCTAAAGAGATTACTAGAAGCGATTAAACCATGACCAAATAAGAAAGATGTAGAAGGAGGCAACGTAGAACTCTATTCTATCTAAGATAACTTCCGTCAGCCTGTCATTATATCTGGCGGCATCACAGCCAACGAAGCAGTTCCAAAAAACGTTCGTCTAGCTATACTACGCTGAGATGACTGATGAGCCCTCCCAAAGCTCGAAAGATGACATTTCAAGAGGGAGGTTGGGGCGGACGTGCCCATCTGGAAGTGACAGAGGTAACACTGTGATCAGAGAACCGTAAGAGTAGAAAGAGTTTACGTTTAGTTGGAGGGTTCAGAGGTAAAGAAGAAATCAAGTGCTGAAGTGGCCGTAATGGCTGGCTGTTACGTTACTTGTAATCGTTCAGGAAGGTAAAATAAAGGGACTCGACTTCACTGGAATCATTTCAAGGACAACCGACCTAACCCTTGTGCAGTTGTGGTGTGATGAACTGTTGCCACAATACTCTAATAGTATTGGTGATGACTGCGACAGTAGTATTACAGGAGCCTCTACAATGGATCAAGAGAGTACTCTGGATACTTTTGGTTAAGGATTTTTAATGGTAATTTCATGAATGTTAATATTATCAGCAAAAGAGGTATTGAGATTACTGAATATAACACGAACAATATTTATGGAATCTTTATGTAAGGAGTCTACGAGATGACTGTAAAACTAGAATCAACAGGTAAAGCAGAATCTGTGTAGTGTTAACGTTCAAAGTAACATGATCAAATTAGAGATTAATTAGTGTTAAGATGTATTTCCCGCAAGTAAAAGGTACACTTGTACATTATATCAAGAATGTAACTGTGCCATAGTTTGCCATAATTTAGATAAACAGGTGATAAGATCAAATATGTGCGAGAACAAATCAGTTGAATTAAACCTTGAAAATAACGTATCTAAGATTATCTGATATTCTACGTACGGAGCTACTTGAGATTGGTATTACTGTAAAATAGCCAACTCATAATATTGCTTCCTTGAGTACCATTTCTCTCGAGAATAAAATTTCTGAATTTTAAATCTTGTCCCACTGAGCTGATGTTACCTGGCACGACTAAAATTTTAGATACTACCCAATATGGGTGCCCATAGTTGTCATTAATCACTAACACATTACTACCCGACTTGTACTTAAAGCAAACTTCGCAATGATACTTCAAATAAAACAGTAGACATTTAAAAAGATAATAATGTAAGTCTTGATAACTTCGCTCACCCTCACGGTCTCCATGGCAACCTTTGTTTGACAACAAAAACATATGTTCCAGGAATCTTCCCCGGAATGTCAATGTCATCCCGTTCACTGTAATCACAATATATAATCAAGAAGATTAAGATAATCAGACTAACTTTGCTGTAGAAGCCTTAACGTTCCTTTGGGCGTCAAAACTGGTTTATCACTTGCCACATACAAGAAAAGGTAATTCGCATTGACTTGTTCATCCGGTTCCTCTCATACCAAAGGTTCATTCGTGCATTTAACTGTGATTAGTGCTTGTCTAATTAGTCGCATTTGATGTGCGCCGACTTTATCTAAATATCGACAAAAATCATAGTAATGGATACGCTTTAGTAAGTAAAACTCCATTTTCTTTTAAAGAGAGTATGAATACGTTAAGTCGGTTTTTCGAGTTGGTCTTGTCTTTCTTTTCGAAAATTACAGATAAATATGAACTGAAAGCCTAACCTTGCATACTGCAACCTACCATTTTCATTAAGAGTAAAGTCCCAGTTTGGGGGCACCACAGGAATATCATCGAAGAAACGTTCACCAATTGACTCAAGGTTATTTAAAATAGCCTGTAAGAGCATGATTTGGAGGATTATCTTTTCCCTGCTTTAAGTGATAGAGGGACTATCATGATTAGGTAAAATGTTAGGTAAAAGTCAGTGAAACATTGGTTTAATGAAGAGAACCTATAAGAACGTCTCCTACCTTCACCAGGGGGTGCTGAGATTTATGTCAATATTCGATATAATAGTCGAAAATATACGAAATACCTTGTCATCCTCTTCCTTCTGGCTTACTTGGTTACACATGGTTGGAAGAAGTAAACATACTCAGCAAGAACTACACACAGTAGACAAACCTCCCAGCAAGTAAATGCAAATGTTATAATATTCATATTTTTTTCCAGCGAATATCATAGATATGGTATATCTAAGTTGACATAGCAAGCTGAAAAAAGTTTTAATAAGTTTTGTTGATTTCTAGAGGTGTTTCCCTTACTTTTGCCCCACATTTTCCCAGATCATCACAGCCTTCCCCACCACCAATGTTAATTATCTCTACGATAGAAAAAATATCTTGTTCCCCTACCTAAGTATATTCCAAGCAAAAGGAGGTCACTGATATATGTTTCTTTTAATTCTATAAGTTATTCTTGTGGTGCTCCTACAAAAAAAAATTTACCCTTTCTAAGCTACTACTGCACATGAAATAGGTTTACAAACTGTCACAAATCCATTGACATGATTTGTGATGATAAATTAGTATTGCTGCATACTAAAGAAAACAAGTACCCATTTCATATTACTTAATCATGTTGGTAGACTGGTTATGTAAGCTTTAGACCTATCAGTGGTCAGGTTCATCAAGGCCATCAAGGTCAAGTTACATCCACCAACTGAAAAATCTTTGAAACATTCTTCAGGAGTTAAAGACAATTCTAAAACCATATACACTCTCACTATGTACACGGCCTATGTTAACCATTTAAAAAGCCTGAAATTTAAGTAGTTTTCAATAATTATCGAGTACATATGGACAGTACTTAAGTGTAAATGAAGTACATAGTGCATGTTTTTACAAATGTCATGTCAGTAGAGAATACTCAGTGAAATCTTCAGTAGTAAAAGTGTATTTTTGTTATTGCCTTTATTTACTGACTCTTCTCATCCCAAACACTCCAAAACCATTATCAGCTCCCAATAGAAATAAAAAGAAAAAATGTTGTGTACCCCTGCCTCACACTTCAACAATCTATACATACAGATACCCCCACACCCAACAAACTTGACACTGACTATACATATAAATACTGAAATGGATCGACAAGCACTAAACATCTACTCTCCTAACTTAGTATTAAACACCACCCCGCCAGACATAAACTCACATGAAGCTACACTCCTTAGACATGTACAATTAATCTTTCTCATCTGCATTCTGGATACTACCCATCTCTCCAATATTACTAACACCAATTCAACATGATATAACTTCCACACTGAAGACATTAAACATTTATTCCTCACTGTTCTTGTGCTCAGCCTATAAAGACACAGAACATCCCACATCTTGATCTGTAATTTTGCCAAGTGGACATGGCTGGCTTCCTGAGCACTGTGGAAGCCTCATAAAAGGGGATTCTGCAGCAGCAAAGTAGGTATTAGTTTTAATTACTTAATTTAAAACTTCTAGGACACCATGCTGAAGTGTTAAGCTCATACATTAGTTCTCTTTTCAGACTCAAAACATGACAGAGAGACCTGTGTCAACAGTTACACGGAATGATCCTCAATATGTGGTACTGTAGTATTTTGTAGCAGCTAAGAAATTCAGATTGTGTGTGCTCCAGCTGGAGGTGTGAGAAGCTATTTTAAGTTAGCACTATGCACTATAGTAAGAAAGGAGATAAGACCAAGATCCAGATATGAATTTTGGGAAATCTGTATAAGTTTGATTCTGTCTGTTGAATGCTGCACATGTTTATCCCTTGTTTTGGTGATTCTTGCCTAAGTTATTTTGATTGCAGTGGTGATTATATTTTCATTCTCTTATGGGTTTGTTGTTCAAACAGTAGGTATTAATTTTGTTTACAAATCATCATATCATTATTTTCAGAGATTCTGATGTACCCATTCCTATCAAGGGTGATCTTAACAACTCATCCATCCATGTATTCATCGTTTTTGTCATTTCCTTTCCTCAGAAATTAAATAAGGAATCCTGACGATTTACATGAATATTCCACGAATAGGGAATATGCAGTTGACTTAATAATAAAGAAGTGAGTTTATCCTCCAAGAAGTATGATTGACTGCACATTGATATTACAGGCTATTTTTTATGTATGAATTATCTAAAAAGAATATGTGCTTAATTTTAATTCTTGTGGCTAACTCCAAATATCTGCAGTGCCACATATATCCATGCATCTTTTCACATTTATCCTCTTTTGTTAACTGAAAAAGGTCCCCTCTGATGGCATATCAAGTGGCAGAGTCCATGTGAATATATCCTTGCCTGTGCAGTAGCATCTCACGTAATGTTTCAAGCAGCACATATGCTGATGTGTCTTTGACCTTCTATAACCCATCAGGCAGCACAGCAAATGCTGACATGAATTTTATAAGACAAATCAAGAAGTACAATGCATTTAACACATCTTTGTTAGTATGCTTTTTCCTGTGATGTGATAAGCAGCAAAATTATTCTAATGTGTTTTTGTCAGGACCCTGGTGATTTGATAGTAATGAAATAGACACTCTTGATGCTTGAGCCTCTTCAGGGGTACCTTACACAGTAACAGACATCATTTTGATGATTATGATTATGAAGGATGAACATATGTATGCATCACATCAGGTACTATGGTGAGTAAGATATGTATGCTTCCTTTGACACACATGCAATACTGTGAGAATACAAGATCACTACAAGTCATGGTGATCAGACTGATGTGCCTCTGATTCTTACCACTTCCAGATATGATTCATATGCTCACTTGTTTAGAGGCTAATGGGTACAAGTTAAAAAAAATTGTAACATATTAAAAGTATCCATGAGGATAAGATGACAAGCCATCTTGTATGCATCATGCATTTCCATGATGATTCTAAGAGTTAAGCTATAACACCATAAGCAATCTTCAGGTATCATCTGGTTTTGTAGTTACTACAGCATCAACTAGTAATATATTTTCCTCTTTAAGAAAACTCTGAGTAGCACAATGACAGGTATTAAGGTGGATGTGGATTTCACTGTGTAAGAGTTGATGATCCAGTCTTTCCCACTGTGAATGGATATGCACACACTGTAAGGTTATAATGTCCATGCATACTGAAACTAGTACAGTTCATCACTTGCAGATATATGACTTCCGATCCAAGCAGTGAAAAGGATGACATGCATATAGCATTTTCACATGCTGCAATCACCTTATACCAGTTTATACCAGCCTTGATACTGTTCGAAATAAACACATTGTGTGATGGATTCCATAATATCCTGAATCACCGCAACTTTTGCTCCTAGGCTTAAATTTTGGTTAAGCAAGATCAAAAGTCTGTGTCATGATAAAGACATTGTTGGAGATCTGCTTGTGTAAAAAATGGATGTTAATAAAGCTGGTGAACTTAGAAATGATGACAGCTGTGAAAGGAGATAATAGGAAGATATGTTTAAAGATTGCTGGTAGATAAAAGTTAATAAATAATACACAAAGGCCCCATCTTGATCCCTTATGCAGGCACAAAAATTTCCTGCCATACAAATTTCCTGCTGCTTCTGATAAATGGATGACATTCAAGAAAAAACAATTTCTCTCTTATGAACTGAAAGAACATCATATAAGAATAAGAAAACTACAGAGAAACAAGCAAAACAGGCAGCAACTTACTCCTGGAGAAATAAAAGACTTCTGGTGATTAATCATTTGTAATTACCTATTTATACCCTCTGATGAAGGAGTTTTACACTAATGGGGTCCCATCTCTTGAATGTTCTCTAGTGTCTAACAGTTTCTTAAAGTTATGTGTACTGTCTGCATTAACCATGTTTTCATTCATTCTGTTCCATTCATCGAATACTCATATTATATAAGTACATCTTTACATCTTAATAACATTTTTTTTGCATAATTTCTTGTTATGTCCTCTGGTTGCTCTTACCACTACCTCTCTCAAAGAACTGTTCACTCTCCACATCATCAAGGTGTTTTTAACAACTTAAAAGTTGTGATCACATCACCCCTCACTCTTCTCTTTCAAGGTGGGCAAAGTTAAAGCCTTTAGTAATTCCCTGTAACTTAGCTTTCTTCATTCTAGTACCATCTTTAATGCCATCCTCTGTGAGCTCTTTGTGCTTGTTTCAATGTAGTGACCAAACTTTAGAGTCAGTTCTGGCCGTATGGAGGATATGAACAGATCGCTGAAAATTTCCTTATCCATCCATGTCTTTGAAAGCTATTCTGATATTTGTCTGGAGACAGTCTGTCTCCTTTATTTTTCTCCTAATGTAGGGATCTGGTGACAGGTTAGGACAATGTCGACTCCCAAGTCCTTCCCATACACAGAATCATAAAACTTATTTCCTGCTGGATAACAATCATATTAAGGTCTTCTTTCACTCTGTCCCATCCTTATTACCATACATTTGCTTGGGTTGAATTTCATCAACCATGTATTTGACCAATTTTGGAGTCTGTCTAGGTTCCTTGTAAATATATGGAATCCTGCTCGCTTTTCACTTCCCTCGTGATGTTTCCATCATCTGAAAACATATCCAGGTACATCATTCACTGAGATCAAGAAGAGTAACAGTGATAAATTATCAACTGCCATGCAAAAATCTGGATAACCTTAAGAAATAATGTAGAAGTGTCACATTACTACTTTATGTACTGAACAACATGCAACAGGTTCACAAAGAGAATGTTTTACCTTTTAACTAAAAAAAAAAATTTTCTTTTCAAAATCAAAATCTATCATGTTGTGTGTGTGGCCTTTTGCTGCTGAATGAACATTTACATTTGTGTACAAGTCAGCAAAATAACTTGAATAATTGGGGGATATCCTTGTTGGTTCTACTCTCAATTTTTTTTTTCCACAATATTAGTTTCATGATTATGAATTTTGATTTTAGGATAAAGAAGAGACAGAAAATAACAGTGCAGAGGATAAAGACCAACCAGAAAGGGACTCAGAAGAGATGGATGAATTGCCAGTTAACCGGGCAGTATTTGCATTTGGAACAGCACAAGATCAACGTCCAGTTACTTCAGGTAATGAGAACTCAAATCTATACAACTTACTGTAGATGAATAAAAGGCCTTGTGTCACTAGATTGGCTTCTGTATACTCACATAATTAACTACTTACTTTAACCTGTTTATAAAGATGGGGAAGGAGTTCTGCATTAATAGGGCACAAACTTTTAACTATCTACTTTCATACATTTCTTTTTCAAATTTGTAAATTTGTTCATAGTGCCTACAGTCACAGATTCATGTCTTAGCTTATGCCAAGTATTTACATGATGTATTAATCTAGAGGTACGTCTTCTATTCTTTTACAATTTGTTTTCTAGTATAGTTTTTGACAGTTACCTCTTGTTGACCTTTGTTAATTTCAGAGCATTGTTCACTCTTGATATAGGCAGCTTCACTCCAAGATATTATTATTATTATTATTATTATTATTATTATTATTATTATTATTATTATTATTATTATTATTATTATTTTACAACCCCAGGACAAGGAACAGATGAAAAAATGGCCATATTCTTTCACATCCACTCTAACTGTCTGCTGTAATGCACCAAAACTATACCCTTCTATTCACAAGCAGGCCCCACAGATCTTTTTGTGATTTCCCTTGACCACTTCATATGCCATGGTTCAGTCCACTGACAGCACATTGCCCCCAGCACACATCACATAAATTCAGTTTATCCCATGCACACCCTCCTGCATGTTCAAGTGCCGAGTCTTCAAGACCTTTTCCACTCTTTTCTACCGTATCCAGTTCAATCTCCCTCTTTTCTGTGACCCCTCCACTTCTGACACATACACCCTCCATGTCAACCTCTCCTCTCTCATTATTTCCTTATGTACAATCTGTTTCAGCACATCATCTTCAGTTCTTTCAACCAAGTTTAAGTATAGTATTCCTAACGGTGTTGTATGGATGTGAGGCATGGGCTATAGGTGAAAATGTATGGACTAAATTTGTTAGAAATAAAATGTCTGAAATTATATCTTGTCTGGAGAGTTATTGAGTAAGAAATGATAGGGTAAAAGAGAGCTGTGGTAATAAGAAGAAAATGGTTACAAAGCCTTGAGAGGGTGTGCCAAAATGGTTTGCTCATTTGGAAAGAATGAGTGAAGAGAGACTGACATGACTGATATGTATGAGAAGTGGAGAGAACAAGATGTCCGACTGCATTAATAAAATATCTAGGAAAGGGAGGATCCTGCTGGTTCTGTATTCTGTCTTGAAGTTGAGGTTTGACTCTTCCAGGTTTATGGAGAAGTTGAGACTTGACTTATCCATAAGCCTGGAGAAGGCTGGCCTCAACTTTACTATAGAAAACAGCACTGACGGCACCATTTAAGTCAAAGCCATCAATCCTGGACACTTTCTGAATGGCAAAAGTGAATGCCCCCAGCATTATAAGGACTCCACCATGAATGCTTGTGTGAGGCGAGCCCTATCTCACTGCTCATCATGGACCTCTACCAGTCAGAAACTAGACCAGATCATTCATGTTCTGGTTGATAATGGATATTCAAACAGGGAAATCTGCACCTCTGTTCCCAAGAACTTGGAGAGATGGTACAGAGAGAACCATCGAACCAGGCGACCCCAAGTCAGACAGTGCCCCCGACCCCATCTGCCTTTACTACAAGGCCTTCATGTCCATTTTGTTCAAGTTGGATGAACATGTGCTCAAGGGCATAATTATAAGAAGCCTAAGGCCTACGATCAACGACCAGAAAATAGATTTCATTATCTATTACCAAAGCAAGAAAACATCACATCACTTGCTTAAGAACGACCCAGCACCAAGCCCAGCGACTTTCGAGAGGAGTCATGTCATATATGAATTTCAGTGCCCACACAAGGACTGCATGCCCCGTTCATCATATGTAGGTATGACCACTACTAAACTGTCCCGAAGTTCTCCGAGTCATTTATAGAGTGGTAGCCCAAAGACACACTTGAGATCTCCTGCCACAACAACACCCTTAAGAGGAAGATGGAGAAAGGAATGTCTATATTAGACACTTCACCCAACCCTAAATGCCTTCAGGTGCTCGAGGCCCTCTGAGTATGAGTCTGCAGACTGACGATCCTCCGGTATTACAGAGTGCTCATCGTCTGACCTGTCCCATTGAGGGCAAGAAAAGAACTGATGACATCACAGAGCAGCACACATGGCTGACCTGACGCAGCCAGCTTTCATTGGTCAGAAAAGGGAGTAGCTGCCTAATGTATTCATCTCTCATTGGTCAGTTTTTATCCATTCTTCCTACTCATACATATGCCTTACACCAACGATAGAAATTTCACACTGTTTCAAGTAGCTTGCTTCCCACACCATATATTCTTAAGACCTTTCCCAAAGCCAATCCTATCATATGCCTTCTCCATATCTGTAAATGCCACATACAAATCCATCTGTATTTCTAAGTATTTCTCACACACATTCTTCAAAGCAACACCTGATCCACAAATCCTCTACCACTTCTGAAACCACACTGCTCCTCCCCAGTCTGATGCTCTGTATATGCCTTTACCCTCTCACTCAATACCCTCTCACACAACTTACCAGGTATACTCAACAAACTTATGCTTCTGTAGTTTGAATACTAACCTTAATCCCCTTTGTCTTTATACACTAGCACTATACAGGCATATTGCCAATCTTCAGGCACTTCTCCATGATCCATACATACACTGAATATCCTTACCAACCAATCAATAACACAGTCAACAGTCACCCCGATGGAAGTTGTATAGTGACCAGAAGAGAAATATAGAAGTATATTGACAGTACATGAAGAGAAGGTAAGGGACCTGACTTGGACTCCCGGTGAAATCTGGAGACAAGAAAGACAATATAATTAAAGTGGCAGAAATGTAAGTAAAGTACAAAAAAAGAAAAAAAAATACTCAAACTCTAAGTTTTAGGTAGGCTAGAAAATTTCTTAATAGCAATGTCAAACCATGACAGCAAACGAGATATAATGGCCAGGAATGATAGTGATAGAAAATATATACATATATTTTTTTCTTGTTTATATATTTATTATGCATAATTGCTGCAATCCATCAACTCCCTCCGCCTTGCCAGATTTCATCTTCCACAAAACTTTCACCACCTTTTCTCTCTTCACTAAACCACTCTCCCTGATTCTCTCACTTCACACACCATCCCAACCAAAACACCTTACATCTGTCACTCTGTCATCAAACACATTTAACAATCCTTCAGGATACTCACCCCATCCCCTCCTCACTCCATCACTATCTGTTATCACTGCTTTTATTTCTGCCTTCACCAATGTTCCTGCTTGTTCTCTTGTCTTTTGCACATTATTTATCTCCTTCCAAAACGTCTTTTTATTCCCCTCAAAGTTTAATAATACTTTTTCTCATTTGCCCTCTTTTTCAACCCCTGCAACTTCCTCTTGACCTCCTGCCGCTTTCTCATATACGTTTCCCAATCATTTGCACTCCTTTCTTGTAAGGACTGCCCAAATGCCTCTTTTCTCTATCATTAGCAACTTTACTTCTTTATTCCACCACTCATTACCCTTTCTGAACTGCCCACCTCCCACCTTTCCCATGCCACATGCTTCTCTTCCACATGCCAAGACCCAATTTCTACCTATCTTTCTATCAAAAACTCCTCACAACTCTCATATCTCCTTTGACAATTCTGTAATTCCACCTCTTGACTCAATGAACATACTTGGTATTACTGTGACATCCAATCTTTCTTGGAAACCCCACATTATGGGAATAGCTAAGTCTGCCTCTAAGAAACTGGGTGTCCTGTTTAG
>JAUUDW010099171.1:0-15701 GCA_032361385.1 Panulirus guttatus
CACGACCAGGAAGTCAAAGTTACTCACTCACCATCCAGCTAAGAACAATCGTTGCCATTGAGTACTCGAACAATGATGCAAATATTGAGTGGCAGGGAACTATAGTGTATGATTCATGTGACTTGTCATTCCACTTAGATATTCACTTATTATCAGCCTTTCATAGCAAGATGTTCTCTCGCCTTTAATGATCATAGGAGGATTAGTTATAGGTGTTCCAACAAGTTATAGGGTAAGATGTTCTCTCACCCTTAGTTATCATAGTCTGAGTAGTCATAAGTATTGCAACCTATGAGATGATAAGATGTTCTCGTATATTTAGCATTATATTCTGTGTGTTCCATGTCATATTCTAGTATGATAAATTAGGAATGTTGTTTATCTTTCAATAACCTATCAGACTGAGTGGTCAACAGTAAGCTTGACAGTCCATTGACTTAGTTGGGTCATTAATGTCTTATTAAAAGGGTATTACTTGAACCATGACCATGGGCCCCCATGGTGACCTCAATTGATTATTAACATCTATCAAGCAATCCTACTAATAATTTCTAAGGAGCAGTGGGAGTTTCTTCGATTTTCTAGTTTTACATAATTTTATCTATTTTTTGTATAAGTTACAAACTCTCCCCCTTTCTTAAACTTCTGTCATCAAACTCCCCATTAAAATTTTCTACCCCTTACATATATATATATATATATATATATATATAGTTCTCCTTGTATGATATTATGATGGAAGATGGATATGTTTGTTGATTTCACGTCGCTTGTGTCTAAAACATTTTGTTTATGTTCCTTCCGAGTGACTGTTTTACTGCCAATCGCAGTCAGACAGGTGATAATTAACTGCAAGGCGGGAATTTTTGCAAGATCATCAGCCTGATCATGCATTATGAGCCCACTGCCTGAATTTTGAGGAGGGAGTTTTACACTCATGGGATGGGTCCCCATCTCTTGAACATTCTCTGCTGCCATACATCTTCTCAGATTTAGGTGTATTTTATGCATTATCCATGTCCTCGATCATTTTATTTGATTCATCCACCACTATTAGATCATGAAAGGGAGGTAGAGACAGAGAGTCGTCTACTGTGACTGTCGTAGCAACAGTCTAATAGCCCTGTTGCTGTAGAGGTCATATGCCCTAAATATCTCGTAGTTCTAAAGCTTGGAAAGAAGTTGTGTAATACTGGCGTTTGTGGTACGGATCTCTGCCCTCTGGTCACATACCAGAATGTACCAACAGCATATAACAGCGTGTATACAGCTGTATATTTATATGTTACCTTATTCCCGACTCATGTAATTGGTAGTCAGTAGTTAAGCCAACCCAGGCACCCATACAAAGTGTCATTTCCATTCCAGGGAGTTAATCGTTTAATCCGCTCTGCAGGGATGGAAATGAGGAAAGTTAATTCTTGAGTGGCGAGAAGATTACACAGCGTGCTGTATCGTATACCGCGACACGCTGGTGTCATGTGTCACCGTCAGGAGGTCCTCACAAGTATATTATGTAAGGTATTATAGACGTAGGACATGCTGGGTTGGCGGGTGCTGAAGGTCGCTGTCTGGCACAACGCAGAGCACAACGTGACGACTCTTAAGCATGACGCTGCAACCCTCGGGTGGGTAAGGTGGTCCAGGTCCAGGCCTTTGATCTGACCCGCAGAGGTCGAGGCAGGCAGGGACACCAGGCCATTTCACCCGGGGTTCGAACCATCGTAGCTCAAGGATGGTAACTACAGGCTTGATACCTCTCCTCCCCCCTTCCCCCCGATGCAGGGTTGCCTGGTGTGTCTAGCATTGTATTTCTGTGCTCTTAGGGTGTTTATTTAGACGAACCAGTCCGATGTATGTCATTTGGTACCAGCGTGTGTGTGTGTGTGTGACAATGTCAGGTCTTTATGTCCAGTTGGCTGATGGTATTCCATACTGACTGACGGGGTAGTAAAGGCTTATGCTAGGTAGGTGCTGCGCCCTTCGCTCATCACGCTTTGTCTCGTAACTTTATCAAGGAAATGCTCTGCTCGTATCTGTTGGACGAGAATCCGTCAGGTCTCGCTCTTAAATGTGGACGACGGTAGGCCGCTTGCTTGGGTCCGACTGCACAGACCTTTGGCGCGACTGAGCCAGCCTTGGGTTATCATGGCGGTGTCCCTACTGGTCAGATCAGACCAGGACGTCATGCCCAAGGTTCGGTCGTGTCATGTTGTTGAACGGTCGTACCGTGATGCAGGAGGGTCGTACTGTGGTGGTCAAGAGGGAAGTGCCGTGGCTGGTGTGTGTGTCATGGCCGCGGCCATAGCAACGAGAGTGAGCGTGGGGTGGCGGTGGCGGTGGTCGTCTGTCTCCTCGCCATGTTCGCCTTCAGCCGACCTTGACAGGGAGGAGCCGGGCTCTTTACTACGCCTTGGGTACATGACCGGGAACTACTGTTCCTCGTCGTCCTTCCTCGCTCATCAATCTTCCCCACTCCCCGCTCCCTCACGCTACCGTCCTCATATCGTCAGATTCCCTGTTTGTGGAAAATCACGTCTCCTGTTACCTGTCCCCAACTCCTGCATCCCTCACTGGTCCTTCCTCATATGTCTTACTCCTTGCAAGCATCTGTACCTCCCCCCCACAAGTCTACTTCTCAATCCCTCCTCACTGCTGTTGGTTCTTCTCGCTCATTGGTCCCTCTTCCTATGTAATTTCTGGTTCGACTATCTCGTTTGTCCGTTTTGAAGCCTCGCGTATTATTCAGTGTCTTAATGGCCAGGTGCATTCGGGTGCTGGGAAGGTGTTTGGCTTTTGAGGAGAGTATTTTGTTTGTTAATGGTGGCATTCTGTCGAATATCACTGTCAGCTGTTTAGTAGTGATGCATAGCGTGTTCTACTTTAAGGTGTGTCTGTCTATTCAGTGCACCATGATATGTGCTGAAAGGTGATACACGTATGCTGTAGCTCATCCTTCATGTGGACATAACCTGTTGCTGAGCGCTGCGCCAGTGGACCCTGTGGAGCTTCGTAAACAGACCCTGATCAGACTACCGCCCCAGTCAGCGAACTGACGTGGTCTTGTTTCACATGGACATGTTGTTTACATGCATGTTGTTTGCTTGCTCGGATCATGAGCGCCTTGAGGCCTCAGGTACTGGACTTGGGACGGAACCTGAAGACCACTGCCAACAGTAAAATGCCAGGTAACTTAAACTCTTGAACATGACTGTACGACCCTTGAGTGTGACTATGCGACCCTTGAACATGACTGTACGACCCTTGAGTGAGACTATGCGACCTTTGGGCATGACTGTACAACCCTTGAGCATGACTGTACGACCCTTGAGCGTGACTGTGCGACCCTTGGGCATGACTCCACGACCCTTGGGTATTGACAGTGCGACATTTGGGTTTGATGACCTAGCCCTCTAACCTGACCCTAAGGGATCAGGTGAAAGGGAGAGCCAGTCATACCCAAAGGTTGGACCGTCGTGCAGGGGATGTACTTTCTTGCTCGAGAAATGTACCGTCGTGCTCAGGAGCCGTACCGTTGTGCTTAATGGCCGTACCGTCGTGCTCGAGTTATGAATCGTCGTGCTCAAGAGAACGAGTGAATTTCGTGATTCACAAATAAAACGACAGAGCAGACTGTAACTCAGCGAGTGACTCGTTGAGCAGCGCTTTTTGCCTGGGTGTCATCCAAGGGATCATCGCTCAGTGGAATATACCAAGCTACTGTCCCTAGTATGAGCCATGAGCTAAAATACAAAGGTACACCTTCTTCCAGGGGATAAGCTAGGCCTATTAGGTCTAGCTTGGACGTGTCTCACTGCCCGGTAGGCAACCAAATAGTCCTATGTCTACAGGTGATGTTTACCATTCCAGACATTAGGTTTGATCTCCCCAGTGTGTACAGCGGAAAGTATTGCTCAGCGAGGGTTCGTTCTTTGTACAAAGGCTTGGAGAGGCGAGGATGTTAGTTGCTGTTGGACTGTACTACCGTTTCCCTCAGTTCCAACAGCTCGTGAAGTTTGGTATGGCAATAGTTACGAGAGAACTTTCCAGCTGTAGTGATTGTGAGGACTGACTCCTCCAGTTTTCTGCTTGTTGATGGTTGAGAAGATTGGCTGGTCCAGGTCCAGTTGGGGATAGGCCTTGTCTCTCCGCATTCTTTTCTCTCTGCCTCGATTTGTATTTGACCTCCAGCTGTTGTCGTATCCGCGAGGCATCCCTTGTTCATTCAAGTTACCGTTAAGACTTTGAGCACAATGTTATAGTTGTTGGTAATGACATCAGTCTTGACCATTGACGTCGGTGAGGTTAAAGGCTTGGCCATCATTCTTAGGGATCGTACAGTCGTACTAAGGGGACAGATGACTTCAGTTCAGGTTCGATTTCCTTGTAGGTCCGTAAGTAATCATGTAGTCTGAGAACGTCCGGTACCGGAACTCTCTCTCCCCCCGTCCGCGCTATACCTGTTATTTTAATTGACCACTTTGTATCCTTGTTTGATATGTATGATTATGTTCTCACACACGCGCATACACCATAATGAAAATCAGTATGATTGTCGATTTAAGCAATAGATTTTGTCGTTTTAGTGACTTGGGTATACGCATTAGGGGCGAGGGTATGATGCTATTGGTCCGGGAGGACAGTCGTCAATGATGCGCTCAGGTCATCCGGCTTCACGAAGGCGTGCGTAAAGTTGGGGGGCTGGCGGTGCGGGCTTCACCCCTGTATCCCAAGTAATGATCTTGTTCACCACCATCATCACCATGAGCCACCACCACCACCGCTACCACCACCACCACCAGCTTCACCGCCACCATTATCCCTGACACCACACCATCCAGCGGGCCCATTGGTCAGCGGCCTTCACCCTCAGGCCCTTCTTGGATGTCACTGTCATACCAATCCCTCGCATCCCTCGCCCTCCCTTCACCGCCGTCGTCCTCAGCGCCTCTCCACCACCAATCTCTCAGTGATTACTAATCACCACCTGACGCGTCCACCCGCCATCCCCAAGAGCACTCTGGTCTTTGAGAGCATAAGAGTTTTTCAGTGTTAGAGACTCCGCGCTCTTGGACGACTGACTCGTGGTCTTGGCTTGGACGACTGACTGGTCGTGGTTTTAGCATCATATATTGGACGACTTACTGGTCTTGGTGTTAGCCCCACACATTAGACGACTGACTGGTCGTGGTGTGAGCTCCATATATAGACGACTGACGTTGTCATCTGAGCTCAACGCCTGGGGTACTGGTCGATATCTGAGCTCCTCCTGCCACTATACACCGAGTAATATGCAAATTAGTTCAGGTCCAGAACGAAGGTGAATAAAACATGAAGCTTATCGCATTAGCAACACTTCCTCTCTTCCTCCTCCAGTGTCGCCTTCAGCACCACCCCTCGTTCCTTTCTCAGGTTCGTCTGCATGACGAGCGTTCGACATCGATGACCTTTACTCGTTACTAGAAGCGAATGCAAGCGAGGGACGTGGGTTCCTTCTAGGCTGTTTGTGACAGTGGAAGAGACTAGGTGAGTGCAGTAAGACAAGGAGAGCAAACACATAACACCAGGAGAAATAAGCGTACATTTTATACGCATCTAAGGATGCCCAAAATAGTGTTAGTTGTGGACATGAAGCAAAGTATTTGACGAGGCTGTCCTTGAACCATCTGCGATGTTGCTTGTAGGTACTCATGATTGATCAGATCGTTCCATGTTTTAGCAGTCATGTTGAAGAAAAAGTGATTTGCCTTATATTTAGTAAATCGTTGGCCCACATCTTTGTATTCGTTACTGCAAGTGAAGTCAGATATATGAAACCTTAAATACCTGCTTCAGTGTAATTGTTTTAAGCCTTTGGTGATTTTGAATACCCTTATCGTCACCTCTTATAACCATCCCTTTTCGAAGCTAGATAAGTTTTAGTCGTGTTGGCTCAATAGGATTTGTTTCTCAGTGAGAAATAATCTTGATAGCACTCCACTGTACTCTTCGCTAGATTTCTCTTTTAAGAAGAATGATCAGAGCCATACACTATTCGAGATGGGAAGGCAATAGTGGCTTGAAAAGCGTCATAATTGCATTCTAAGACTTAAGAATTGAATGCTCCTCTAGTGGATCCTAAAATTTTATACGCCCCTATAACTTTGTTTTCCACTGCTTTACTTCAGGTCGTTAGGGATTAATCACCTAATTCTTTTTTCCTCGTTGATCCTTTTTTAACTCAGTTCAGTCTATATTGTAGCTTGTCACCTCGTTTTTACTACCGACGTTTTAACACTTTGCAAGTATCGATATTCGGATATATTTGCCACCCGTGAGCCCAGTCTTTTACTTTGTGTATTTCCTCGTTCAGTTTGTGGTGTAGCTGTATTTCCCAGCTTAGTTTCGCCTGCGAATCTTTATATCCCACAACGGTGCCTAACATTTGTGTCCGTGTAACAAAGGAAACCGGTCTCGAGACTGATCCCTTTGGCTTGACCCTTATTCCCTACTCTTTCTTTACGTCCAGTCAGCCAGTTTTTGTACCACCGAAGTGCAGCACTACATACGCCGTGTGACTTCCTTTGCTAATACTGTTTGATGTAGAACTTTATCCATTACTGTCTGGGTATCTTGAGTTGACGCTATCATCCGCCTTACTTTCCCAAAACTTGCAGCTTGCAGGTGTCAGACGTGAACAACAGCATCGTAACTCATGTTGGGAGTCGGAAAGTGGTGATTCTCGCGAGTGACTTTTCGAATTGCCGATTAATCGGTGTGTAACAATTGATTCTTTGCCAGCAGGACCGGATATCCGAATGGGTTGACTGGGCCATGGCCTGTAAGGTCACTGATATTTGAAATGTTAATTAACGAACGTAATATATGAAATCTGAATATAAGTAGGTACAATTTGGGTATGGATGTGTGTGTGTGTGTGTGTGTGTGTGTGTGTAATTCATTCGCATATTGTGGTTTCTGTAAGTCCCATGTAAGCATACGAGATGCAAATTTCGAAGTATAAGCGATATGTTAGGGCTTACCTCGACTAATATGCTGGCTGGCAACATGTGTGCACCGTACCAGGACACGGTCAATACCCGTACGGAACACGTGTAGTTTCAGTCTGCATCGTGTCAGTTCGGGTGGAACCTAAGTTTCGTCATGGGGGGAAGAAAGCCCTTTGAACCTGGCGTTACAGTGAAGGGGATGCAGGCTGGTGGCAGGTTATGTCACTGGCTGACGGAATGACTTGATTACACACTGGTTAAGCTTTCCCTGACCGTGAGCACGACGGCACAGTCGTTGAGGACGGCGAAATAGCTTCTAGGTTACGATTGCCTAGCCTCTGGATATGATAGCTTAGTATTGGTAGCTTAGTCGGATTTGATAGCCAAGTCTGGTAGCACAGTAGCCTAGCCTCTGGATGTGATGGCCTAGCATCTGGGGTTAATAGCGTAGCCTCTTGGTTTAATAGCCTAGCCTTTAGCCTAGCATCTGGGTTTGATAGCTCGGCCTTTAGAGTCTGTACACTTAAGTGTTGGGTCATAGGCTCAGGGTATCACGCAAGGATCGTATTGTCGGACGTGATAAAGACTATGCCGACTGTCGGCGAAAAATTACTGGCGATGTAATTCGTGCGTTTCGTTGTATCAGAATGGATAAAGATCTCAAAGCCATCATATGAAGATATGTCGATGGACTTTGAATCGATATCTATCGATATATCGATACATAGACGGACCTTGAAGACCCCGTCTATCTTCAGTTATCATTGTCAGCGACTGCATCAGGGTCCGTTGACCTTAGCCATGCCCTTTCATCACCATTACCTTCGTCAGTAACACCTGGCCGCTCTTGTGCCATCAACCCCCCCCCCCTCACCCACACCCCACTGTCTTGCCCGAACATGTGCTGCCTCACCCACACCCCCGTCCTTCAGGATTCCCGCTCTCGCATCTGCCCACTCGCTGCCTCCCACACTTCTTACCCTTGCAAACCCTTCTCATTTTTCCTCATCGATCAGTAGGGATGATGACAGACAGTGCTTACCACCCATCTTTCTCTTCTGCTTCTCTCTCGTCCATCAGCGGCCGGCCTGACCCAGCAGCAACAGGCACAGCCGTAGCCGGTGCCGCGTCATGCCTGGCTTTAGGTTGTGTTGCGTTAAAGACGCAGTAGCCGGCCCGACCTACAGTGCCCTCCTCCATGTCTAGGTCAGCACTCACACGGGCGCAATTGTGTGCAACTTTGTATGACAGTGGCCACGCCAGGCAGGCGGCGTCTGTTCCTCGTCATCGTCCTCTTCCCTCGCTTTCTCCTCCTCCTCTTCCACCTCTTCCTCCTGTCCCTAAGGTTTATATAGTACCAGGATGCGATACTCGATGTGTCCCTCTGGACAGACGGCCATATTCTGTTCTTGGCAAGCCTGTAGGGACTCCCCGTCAGTGTCCAGAATTAATGACGGAGATAATGTGGTACGGTCTCTCCTCAGTGAGAGCTTTGATGGTACCATGCGGACTAGCGTTACTAGGGACGATTCCATGAATCCTATCTACATTCTGTCCTAATTCCATGAATCCTATCTACATTCTGTGCGACAGTTTTCTAGACAGCTGTGTTGTAAAAGCTCCTTCACTTTGAAATTTACAGATCTGATTGAAAAATCACTTGGAGTGGCAGGTAGTATCTTCATTGATTAAAAGATGTAAACGATAAGAATATCATTGAGTATGTATGTGTTGATATGAAAGTGTGAGTGTGACGCCTCTGGTGTGGGCATGGATGTTTATGCTGACTGGTGATGTGTTGGATGTTAACCTCCAGCACCCCCTGGCACAGGCGGGTTTAGTACTGCTAAACCTTAGCTGACAGTAGTTTTCCCTTGCCTCAGTGGTAAGGGATGCTACACACATCTGCTCTTGGCTGATGATGTGACCAGCAAGGCAAGCGTCCGCCAAATGATTCCCTCTCTCAAAAGTGCCCATCAACATGGTTATCAAGACGCTGGCCGGCACCTCATAACATGTGTTAGTCATTAGACAGTGCCTCAGTATTACTGATGGTGTAGATGCAATGATGATGATCAGCTTGTTTTATATCAAAGGAGAATTTTTGTTGTGATTTGCTGTAAGTAATCTCAGTGTCTCCGCCACCCTTGCCAATTGGCAGTTACTTGTGTCAGGCCCAGGAAGGTGCAGCGTTCGCCATCACGTCTTTTAGCCTACTGTAAACGTTCTTCCTCAAGTATTCTGTGGTGACTCTTCCATACATTGTCTCGTTCTCAACGTGTGTAGAAAGAGGGATTGCGCACAGTAGTCGTACTTCTCGCGGAACGTGTGTTAAGAGCGTTGAGGAACGGACATCGTCAGCCGTCTGTTCGCATTTGCCTCAAGTGATTATATATATCGTCGGTACTCGAGTTGAGGTCTGGGAACCAAATTTGTTAGGTCGCTGCCTGCAGATATCAGTGATATTAAAGATCTAGCGTATGGAAATATTCACGAAAGTGCCGCGTAAATGTCTAGAAAGTGCAGTGACAAATTAGGTTGCTTAGATCTTGAAGGTCTGCTGCGGTCCGTTGATACAGTTTCAGTGATGAGCGGGGCAGCAGCGTATCTTAGTGCGAGACATGGGTGTTGTGTTAGGGGTGTGCCCTTGAAACTGATTACAACATGTAAGGTAAAATTACCTGGCTCTGGCGCTACCAGGGTAATAAGTGTGCGTCTTGCGCAGAACCTGTTGGTGGTGATGATGGAGTTGGTGGTTGTGATGGTTGATGGTGATGGTGGATGGGTGGTGCTTCTGGTGATGGTGGTGTGGTGGTGATGGAGTGGTAATGAGTATGATGGAGAGGCGATGATGGTGATAGGCTGTCGGTTGTCGTGATGAAAGGGTTTTGGTGATAGTGAAGGGTTGTTGTAGGTGGGTAGGTGGTTTTGATGTTGATGGTAGTCGCATGAGAAGGTCAAGTATTTGCGTATGCTGGCCCACTGCCTGCGACCCACCCACTTATGTGCCCGCTCCCACCCACCACGAACTGGCCGCCTCCGTCTTATTAGCGGACGCCCTGGGCGTTTGTCAAGAGGCCGAGGCCTCGTACTCAAGGTTGCCTGTGAAGGCAGAGCGCCATCTTTAGCCTCTTGTCTCCACTGTTGATGGAGAAGACCCTGAGGTGACGTGCTCTAATCTGCCAGCCAAGCCATGATCCAAAGTGATGTGCTGCTCTCACGTTTAGGGACGTCCAAGCTTACTTACATACTTGACAGAGTTGTGTAAAGCAGTCTGACCTACGAAGTCTCCCAGGCTAACCTCATAACTCGAGCCACTTGGTCCTACGCCGCAACAGGTGTTCACTTTCCTTGTAGTAGGTTTTTTTTTTTGGTTTTTTGTTCCATGAGAGCTGTATTATAGTGTGCCCCCCCCCCCACACACATACACGGCAAGCTACTGCGTCACTTACTAACTGCTGTGTGGTCGTTGCAACCCAAGGATGGGTCGTCTTGATGACTGTTTCTTATCCTACACCTCGCAGCTTTGGAACTCTATCCCCTCATGTCGTTCCTAATGATTCGGATGGTCATACAAAAGGTTTTCCACTCCCTCTAAAGTTCTAAAGATACTTTTCCTCTTCTCTCTCCCTTTCATTAATCCTCAATATATTTTAGCTAAAGGCCCGGCCTTGATGTGGACTTTACCGTTACGGAAATCTCCAACATAAGAAATAAGTGGATGCCTGAAATTATATGATGCTATGCATTGTTTTGGTATTAGCCCTCCTCCATCTCCACAGGAGAGAGAGAGAGAGAGAGAGAGAGAGAGAGAGAGAGAGAGAGAGATGGTGTGTGTGTGTGTGTGTGTGTGTGTCTTTGTTTGTATGCACGTACGCCCACGTACCTAGCAAGAGGTTTTACCAAAATGGGAGTGCCAGCGCATAACGCTCATCTGTGTTTTGCTTGTTGAGTAACACTGTTACACTCAGCCGTCACACATTTCCCATAATTGTCGATCCGAGGTTGATCAGGGATCGATACCAACCATTTATGAAGTTTTCCCTCTAACGTTATTGGAGATCTCTCGAAAGTTTATTATTTCTTTTGGTATTACGTTGAATAGTGTTGCCGACCACTGTAAACTAAAAGAAAAAGAAAAAAGAAAAAATCCACCCTTTTTTCTAGTAATATAACTGGTTCTTAGTTGTTGTTTTTCACGTATTTATTGCTGCAGTGCTATGGGTGAGGTTGGGTGTGCGTGTTGGGTTGTCATTTTGCACTGGATGTATAATAGTAAGGCGGTTGACCCAGAACACACTGTGACCATGGGTATAACTTCAGTTCTGGTTCTCATACAAGTCGACCACTGGTGAACGTTACGCTACACAGCTGTTGAAACTAGTGGCAGCCATACCAGTAGGTCTGTGGCAGGCAACAAGCGCAGATGATACAAGGAAGGTGCACACGAGGGAGCTTCAGCGGTGGTAGGAACGCCGGAGGACACCAGAGTAACCTGTTTCTCCGGTCGCCGTTGGCTCGAGGGTGTCCGAGGATGTTGCGCACCAGACTCCCGAGTTACTGACTTAGTTTGACCTCGCATATCCTATAACTGGTTATTTACCGATGACCTCGTGTGACCTCTCTCGACCTGTAACGGGTTAAGTAACATGGACATGGCCTGAGGTCTCTTGTCCGAGCGAGTTCGATGACAGAGTCGCCGCTTCTGACTCAGTTTTGCTAATTCAGCGATGTTCTAGATTGATCTAGCAGCATTTTGGACCGTTTTGCTACACAGCGGAAATCCGGTAGTTTTAAACAGTAAACGAGATCAGCACATTTACCTCCATAAACTCATGTCCACTACCAGGTGGTGTTCAGTTGCAAAGTAGTAGTTAATCGACTAGTGGCCTAGTAACTTGCGGTTGATCCATATGTTCTATATGGTTCCAGCACAGGATGTGGGACACAGTTGAATAAGCTTGCCTTTCGGTCCTCTGTTCCCAACATGTAGACCCACATTCCCCGGCCATGCAGTATTATATATGCATATACTCTACGCAACACAGTAGACGTGAACATGGAATGTCTCGTTAACATTTGTTTTAAAAGTTTGCTTCAGGAAAAGAAGTTGGAGACGAATCGAAGTTCAGTTGCACAGATTGTGAGAGCTCATTCTTATCAGCCAAGATAAGAGCGTTATCAGCAAAAATTTGATTGATATCGAAAAGCTTCCAAACGTAACCATCCTCAGACAGAAGACGACATTCAGTTTTCGGGGAGTAAACGGTCTTCGATTTTAAAAGAATCGGTAACGATTTTTAAACGCGGAAGGAAGTAAGTGTGGCTCTCTTTACAGCAGAACATAATGGCGTGCGGCCTCACGGAAACTGACACAATGAAAGCGTGCTTAGATTGTGGTGTCATGAGTTGGCGGCGCCTTTTAGTCCTATCGTTATCCAGCAAGAGCAGGACTCCACTCGCAAGAGGACAACTTGCAACCACATCAGTGACGGAGTACACCTGAATGGGATTTGGTCGAGTTCAATTAAATACTTTACATAAGTTTTGAATGATCATGGAATATATTGATACGTAAAGTCACCTTTTTTTTTTACTTGGTGACCTTTAATTTTTTTTTCGAGTTTTTCGACTGTTTAGAGATATTTGGGGACAGATCAAAGGACATTGTAAATGTGGTATGGCAACACTGTTGTCAGCGTATTGTTAGTGTGTCGGGTGAGTGAGGTAGGTGTGTGGTGAGGTGTTGGTAACCCTGGTAACAACGTTCTCGTGGTGTCCCCGTCATGGCCCGGGGCTGGTTGCGTCAGGGAGCTAGTAGCAACAGCCCCTGTCACGCTAAGTGGAAGCTCCTTCTCAGAATCTACCCCGGAACTTTGATATCTACGGGAAGCTCCTTCTCAGAATCTACCCCGGAACTTTGATATCTACGGACGTGAACAGATTTATACTGGTTTCGTTCTGTGCCTCTTTACCCATGAGCAGGGTTCCTGGCGAGCACCGTGTTGCTGGAGGAGGATGCTCTCTGCCTTCCTGTATAACCGGTTCAGCCTGACTGGTCTAGGTCACTGTACAGGAAATTGATTTTTTTTTTGCAGAAGTTCAGAGGCCACTCGTGGATATTTCTAAAAATAAGGCGTGTGCAACAGTAGGTAAAACATCTCTGTCGTGTTGTGTAATGGCTCGAGAGATACTTATTTTCGGAAGATATTTTGATTTGATCATTCTCTCCGTCGCAAAGAAATTAGAATTTCTTCCTGAGCCTCATGATGTTCACGATGGTCCATTGTTTCCCATGGTCCAGTACAACACTTGACTGATGCCTGTTTGTATGTAGGGTTTCGGTGTATTACGACGTCGATGAAACTACCGCATTAATTTGGGTAATATCCTCTGGCGCTGAGAGTGTGTCCAAATCAAGGTATGAATAAAAATTAGGAAGTGTCCGTTGACCTACTTCCTTGTGGACAAAACCGTTAATAGTGGAGACTTTTTTTTTTGTTTTATTTATAAACTAGTTCTTTCTGGAACCGGTTCGTTCGGAAAATTTTATTTTTTTCTCTTTTGGCAGTTATATCTTGAGTAGGCTCTTTCTTTTTCATCACGCACACTGTTATAACTTTTTTGTCTGAGGCCTTTGTCGAGCCTTTGTTGATAACATCAACTCTCTGTTCGTCCTAAGCAGCCAGAAGGATACAGGTATAGAGGATTTGCGACTGATAGGATCGTGCAGATAAGGCTGTCATGCATTGTGCAGGACCATGCAGGTGTGGGTATTGCACACGACCTTTGATTCTTTAAAGTCGTTCACCTCGCCGGCTGACACATGTTGTGAAGACTTGCATGACGAGTGATGTTGCTGGATATGGCGCGAAGTGCAGAGGAAAAATGTTAGCCTATTGCTTATGAGGTATAATCCAAAAGAAGACCAGTGCAGTGGGTATACTGTGCATTGCTCTGCACAAGATGTGTGTAGCGTATGGGATATACCGTGCTCCGCCCTGTGTAAGTGGACATTTTGTTGAACGGAGGACCTTCATATCATATGCAATCATTTGCAGTATATGCAGCTAATCCGTCTTTTAAAGGACAGTTATGTTCTTAGCTGTTCTCTCCAATTGGCTGTTAGTTGCTAAGCGTACAGACAGTCTGTTCAGAACTTTGAAGCCCTAGTAGGCAGCTGTAAGTCTCTCTCAGGAATGAATAGTGAAGAGCAAATAGCGAAGAAGTAGAGACTGTTGGCCCCCCGGCAAACTTGTTCAAATGCGTGACATTTTGCACTAGGCAGGAGAGACAGGACTACAGAGGTTGTGTTGTGGGGTAGGTGAGCAGGGCGTCCACCGTCCAGTAACGAGCCAGGCCCTTAAGGTATGTCGGGCGTTATAAATTTGACGGGGCGACGCGCCTGCCACTTGTGCCACGTGTGATGGTAACCCCCCACACCCCCAGCCCCGATTGGTCAACTCCGTGTCATGGTACCCTCCTCCGGTCCTGTCGTGTTTGCCACTTGTTCCCCCGCTTCATATTAATATAGTGCGTCTGCCAGATGGAAGTTTGGAATACTTAGGTCTCACCTCCCCAGAAAAGACGTTGCATCCATTGGTAATGACGTGGTGTCGCTCCTAAAGCACGGTATTTTTGTGCTCTCTGCGTGATTCTCAATTCAATTCCGTCGTTTCCATGGTAGCCCTGTGGGATTTCTGTTCTTGCGTGTTACTCGTGGACTGATTTTGACTTACTGTGCACCCCATGCTCATCCTGTAAGCGGTAGAGCGAAAAGATTACTGAGGTCAGACCCCAGTGCATCTCCACCCGGCAGTTTTTCCACCGACCTGTCTTATCCTCACGCCTTCCCTCGTGGGAGCATCGTCTTGATTGCCTCCTCCCAGGGGATTGTGTATCCTCCCTGAAAACCATGCACATCAGGGGGAAGCCAGCTGAACGAGGGCCAGAGCCAAGTATGAAGCGTTGGCCAGGCACAAATAAAAGGGTATCTGACTGAGGGCCAAGACTCGGGTCTAGAATACATTCTTTATGTGGTATTTGTGGTATTTGTGTGCACACGTACCCGTGTGTGTGTGTGTGTGTGTGTGTGTTTGTTTGTTTGTAAGGAGTTTTATTATTCTACTGTTTGTGTATTAGATTGCAGGTATGCATTTCTTTTGTTTGCTTTTGAGCATCTTTGGTGGTATTTATGGATGGCTGTTTATATGTGTGTATCTTTGAATATGTGTGTGTGTGTGTGTGTGTGTGTGTGTGTGTGTTCTGTGGGGGTAGTCATAAGCGTAGACATATTTCATTTCGTTATTTTCGGAGTCTACTGACTTGGTAAGTATATTTTACCTTTTGTCTTAATGTGGGAGTTTATGTTAGAGTAACTGTGAAGCCGAGGGTGGTGCGTAGTGCTGGCGTTTACATATATAAGTTATAAGTAACAGGGTACGTATTTTGTCACTGAAGGTGCATGGGAAAGCCAGATAACAGAAGACCTGATTGTTTATGGTGAGGTTATATGCTACAGGAGAGCAATAGCATCCTAGATTCCTAATCTCTTTAGGAGGAAAGAGGATAGCGAAGCAGAAGGCTCCTGTTGACTGCATCAGTGTCTTTAAAATTGAAATTTGTGGTGTTGGAAAACATGTAATGTATGAGCCATTTCTTGTGGGTCAGGAGGGATTGGGTGGGATGGGTTTTGGGGTTGACGGAGGGCGT
>JAUUDW010099281.1:0-15701 GCA_032361385.1 Panulirus guttatus
ACTCACACACACACACACACACACACATACTCACACACACACACACACACACACACAAACACACAACACACGCCCACCGTCTTCCATACCGCGCGGCTGGCTACGGCTACGGCTTCTACTACCTGTGTGAAGCCTGAAAGTTTAGTATTCTTCGCAATCAGTTCGTGGATATTATCATCAATCCATGATAACACTACTCAGCTCTATAAGTACAATAATCTAACTCTCTGAGTACGATAATTCAGTCCTTTCACTACATTATATTGACCATCCTGCCTGTGTTATTCTACTCTCATGAGTACGATAATCTAACCCCCAGGAGTACGATAATCTATTCCCTTCACCACAATAATCTAACCCCAATGAGTACCATAATTTATACCCTTGAGTATGATAATCTAAACCCCGTGAGTACGATAATCTATTCCTTGGGTACCATACCATAACCACATGAGTACGATAATCTAATCCTTAAACTGCGATAATCCACCCCCTTGAGTAAAATACTCTACTCACCTAGAGTACAATAATCTATCTCCTTAGGTAAGATTAATTCAAACTTTTCAGTATGAGAAGCTCAAATGTACAGTTAATATTCTTCTGTCCTTTCTGTATGATCACTCAAGCTTCTGCTCACAGTTATGTTACTATCCCCTTCATCTGAACAGCCTCATCTGATCCTTAATTAAGAAAAGCTAATCCTGTACCTATGATAATTTCTTTCTCCAGTATGAAAAAGAAACCAACTCTTCATGTATCATAATCATACTGTGAATATTTTACCCTTTCTACACCACCTAACACCTTCAGTATGATAACATAACCTAAGTATGATATTCTAACCCCGTGATTATAATGACTTCATACTGAGATGATAATGATAAATCTAGCTCATAATTAGCACCGCATCTTGTTGAAAAGGGAACTACCATTATGTAGACAGGCAGCCATATTGTCCATCCTGTTCATTATGAGTGAACTGTCTCCTTTTTTAAAATGTTTAGAAGAAAAGTTGTAACTTTTTAAGTTACAGTCAGTAGTCTTAACTATACATGAAATACAGAATCAACATTTAATTTTCATTTTTCTGCACAATAAGTATATTAACAATGACTGGTGGTTCGTCAAGCGTGTGCATCTCTTGCCGCATCACGCTGCAAGAGAGTATGCCTCCGTACCTGTCCTGACCTAAAGCACGTGATCAGCGTATGGTTGTGGCTCTTAATACGATCCTCGGCAACCAACCCATGCAGGGATATATATACACACACTGCCTTCCCTCAACATTTCTTTTTAATCTTTCATTGCATTTTTGTTAAGTTCATATAGAAGGTTTGCTGTTATCTATTTACGACACAGGGCTGCACTGTGTCAAACGGTCATACCACAGGCGAGTGTGTCTTGAGGTCACACCACAGGAGGTAGGTTGTCTCATGCAGAGTCACACCTCAGGCTATTGTGTCCTCAGCTCACTGCAGGAAGCATTCTATTGCATCATCACAGACGGGAGACGCTATATACAAGGTGGCCAGGACGCTCAATATGCGTAAAACAAACATAACCGCTAAACTCTTGACACGGACCAGTATTTCAGTTGCAACAGGTGCCTAAACATCAACACTCGGCTGCTTCTCTGGCTAGCAAACCTTCGCTAACATACCGAAGCAACACATGAGAAGACTACCATGTTTTCCATCTACTTCCTAGTACCTCCGGCAATGTCTCACCAACGCTCCACTTCTCTGAAGCTGGTTGAAAAATAAATCAAAAGCTTAATTAAAACCACATTTTATATCTCCATTTTGAAGAATGAATGTGAGAGAAGAAAAAACAATTTCTTTCTAATCTGTAGATCAAAAATAAGTTTTGTCGACACGTTCATTTAATTTCGTTTCGTAAGAACGTAATTTGGACACAACGGACTGACACGGACGAAAAAAACAAATCGGGAGACTCGCTGTATTTGTAGTCTGCCAGTGAGCGCTTCCAGTAGCAGGTGCGTCATGATGACAATCGACCAGGCTTCAAGGTTTTGTTTTATGTAAACAAGAGCGGCGGAGTCTGCCTCGGAGCGGGATGAAGCTCTCGAGCACATGCTGTGACATCGTCCAATCTGCCATCTTGATCGTCCAGAATTCTAATCCTGGTTTGAGGAGACTGATTCCAGTTTAAGACAGTGTATTATACCCCTTAGTTCTTTAAAATAATGATAATAATAATAATCTCATTTGGCAGCAGCCTAGGCCCAGTCCGGGTTGTGGGGGTGAAAACCCCCGAAGACTTCACCAGGTGTTCACTTGGGTGACCATGGTCGACCATCTCCCCTGACACTTTAAACCAGATCTCATCAACTGCGGTCATTGTACGGTTCTGAGCACAGATCTTCTGCTTCCCGTCATTTGGTTCATGAAACCACTCACTAAGGAGCAAGGCGTTAGACGACTTTTCCACTGCTTTACGCGTCGGGACCACACTTACCATGGCTCGCTTGCAATGCCCGTATCCTGTCGTTTTCAGTCACCACGCCCACTGAACGTCCGTGTGAGGACCTACTCAGCAAATTCAGCTCTGAAAAACCTAAGTAAGTTAATGAAGAAGCCTGAAATTCAGGAGACGAGATGGTGAGCAGCGACGCGACGTTCCCTGACGAACAGGCTTCTTTCATCACCAAGTTCAAACATAACACTCAGAATTCGTCCGCGCGAGAGCCAGCGCACCTGAGTGTGAAATGTCATGACCGCAAACCGTCCCATCACAAATGTTTTTGAAGATGCCGTGACTGAGCGCTTCCAGCACCTGTATCGCCGTTACCATACCACTCTACCTCACATGGGAACATTAATCAGAGCAATTCCTCCTTTAAGGGACGATATGTGAAACATGAGTATATCCTATGGACCTCACACGCACCCCCTGGAAATACTAGGTGTTCCCTCATGGGGCGCTTGAACTATATTATGGTCCGACCAACAATACATTTGAAGGATGATCCCTGCATGACACTGTCATGAGGTGGTAGATGTTAAATAACAACTAACTTACTCTGACAATCAGAAGACGTATAGGAATACTGTCTCTTTAGCTCTGTCATCTTAATTGTTGCTGACATAAATTTTTCGTTCCTACATCCTTATAACATCTTACATTCCTCACTGGTTTCTCCTCCTTAGAAATATCATAACATAGGAGGAGAGAACATGCTTCTGTATATATCAAAGGAAACATCGGTCGTGTTACATGATCACAAAAAGACGGGTGCACGTGCTGTCATGAGCTGACAAACAAGAGGTTTTTACGGTGATGTACGCTAACAACACGTGAGGTCAGTGTTTTCTCTGAATGTGATTAAACGTGATACCACAGTGTGCCACCTTACTGTATATAACCCGATTGTATCTGGCTCGTAGGACTACCTCCTGTGTTATACTGTGGTTCACTGTACGCTGCCTCTCTAACACAGTCATCTACCACAGCCATGAGCCCACCTCGACGCAAGCTGCCGACTTAACCAGAAAAGGGAAAACTTGTACCTAAAGTATGACGTACCGGTCGAGTCATGGGCTGTCTCACTCTACGAGCCAGAAGTCTAAGGGAGTTGCCCTTACCGTCCCAGGGGCCAGGGCCGGTGTGTGTGTGTGTGTGTGTGTGTCACGGGCATATGATCCCACCCCCGAGCTGGTCACTGTTCACACCTCCCAACATGTCCATTCCGCTCTAGATACTTGCCATTCCTCTGCTGTAGCCACTCGCCACTCCTCTGAACGCGGCCACTGCCCCAATCCTGTTACTGGCCACTCCTTCCAAAACAGTCCCTCCTTACCTGTAGTCATTAACCACACCTCCAAACTCGGTCTTTCCTCGCTCTAGCCACTGACCCGTCCGGGGAAGCCCTGCCCGCGCCCCAGTCACAGGCCACACCTTCAAAAGCCACTCTTCCTTGACCCAAGTCGACTGGCCGACCCTTCGAACAGGACTCTCCCTTGGCCGGAGCCGACTGGCCACACCTTCGAACGTGGTCTTCTATTCTGATCCTCGTCTATTTTCATCCCTCTCGCCCTGTCTCATTCATCCGTCATTTTCTTACATTTACGCCGTGCGAACTTTGTACGCTCAATAGGTATTCCAATTAAGGTGATTAACCAGACGAAGGAAACTGCTCGGCCACCGGTCTCCCAAATAGGATAATACTGCTCCCTGCTGCAGGGGGCCACGAGAGTGGCCGGCTCCTTAGGGAGGATATCTCTCAAGACGCGGCATCGTTTGTCTCGGCTTGCTTTCTTGAGCACGACGGAACGACCCTTGAGCACGAAGGTAAGACCACTGGGCATGATGGCCTGACCTTTGACCTGACCCTTAAGGATTAGATTAAAACCCAAGCCATCACCCCAAAGGGATCGCATCGTCGAGTTCCAGAGCCGCTGTAACCTCCTTACAGAGTCCCCTCCCCCCGCCATCACCCTTTAACTCGAGACTCCTAAAACCCCATCACCCATTAACCCAAGACTCGTACAACCCCATTACCATTACCATGAAAATCTGAACGTGCATATTTCCAGGAAGAACGTAATACCAGATGATAACCGATGATAACAGATGGACCTGTGGACACAGCCAGGGGTGGGTGGCAGCAGGTGGCACTGCCGACCCGTGCCAACCAACCCAAACAACCACCTGCCCTTGCTAAAGGGGTCTCGGGAATACGACGTGAGCGGATGCGGTCTTTTTTTCGTCTGTTCCTAGCGCCATCTCGCCAACGCGAGAAACGTGGATCAAGTATGAAATAAAAAATTGTCATGTTAAAGAAATACGTCTGAAAAGCTATTATGTGACATAACATTATGAGACACTGTGCCTTGTACAGAAGACGCGCCTCTGGTGGTGGTGTGAGCTTACCACACGACAACGTCTGCCACGCAGGGTATTCTATGGGTGTGTTATGTGCTGAGCCCCCACACCACCAGGGGTCCTACCACATCCAGCGCTCCGCCAACACCACCACCGGGCGGAGGCAAGACCATGTTTGTGCCTCCACATTGCCCACCAGGGACCCCTCTGTTGGCATAATGGATGTGTTTTCACCCAGCCGCCTTCACCACAGGGGTTCGTGGTCAGGGATGCCACCCACTGCTTTATAAACTAACTACAATATAAAAATGAGAAGTACGACTGTGAAAATGAACAAAAAAAGGGGGCAATTATGTTAATACAAAAAGCCAGTCTCTGAGAGGAGAAAGCTGAAACCAATCTAAACAAATCAGTATGTACCTCATCACAGAAAACGAAAGTCAGTAGACACAAAACAAAAAACGTAAAGTTCCTCATCATAGAAACCGTTGAGTGTCACAACGCAGAAAACAGGAGGTTGCTTAATGATAAAAAAGAGCGGGAACTTCAGCAATATGAACAAGCGCTGTTGGCGGAGGCTTTATATGCCAGGGGAGTGAAGAGATTGTCTCTCAGTCTCCTTTCGCTCGACGTGACGCAATGGCCTCGGATGAATGGCCCAATACCCACCGCTCGTCCGGCATACTAAGCAGCAGCAGCAGCAGCAGCAGGTGGGTACTCACCGCCCTCCTAGCGGAGGAATATTCATCACCCACGATATTCACCATCAACGTCAGGGTAGCTACTGACTGTTCTTGCGTACGGTGGAGGGCGTTCATCACGGGGCTCTTTCAAGACTAGCGACGTACTTACGGTGGAAGTGTAGAACTTAAAAACAAAACCTTCCACTCTATTTCCATCTATCTATCTACCTCTGGCTAATTCTCCTTGAAGATGCTCGAAGAGTCTCTCTCTCTCTCTCTCTCTCTCTCTCTCTCTCTCTCTCTCTCTCTCTCTCTCTCTCTCTCTCAACAAAACTGCAGCAATTCACATCACATAAACTACAATTCACCTTCATCTTCTCGGTTCCCTTTCGTTCCGCACCGACGCGAGCCCATCCATAACCCCCTGGCCACCTGCAGGAGGTAACCCCGCTGGGCCGTGCCCCTTCCCCCCGCCACACACGTAATGGTGGCCTCAGGAACCTTTATAACAAATCCTCCGTTTATTTCGGAGGTCAGTCATGCCAAACCAACATGAAAAATGGCGAAACTGTAATCATCATTAAACACAGACCCTCTGAGTACGGCGGGAACGACCCCTGTGCACGTCGGGACAGCCCTTGAGCACGAAGACATGACCTTGAACATGACGTACTGACCCTAGGGTCAGGTCAGAGGTCAAATCATCTCACGTCCGAGGGGTTGTACTGTCGTGCTCTAGATGTTTAGGTTACGACGACTGTCGCTTCGTTGCTCATATCCTTATCTATCTATAGCATTTTTCTTCCCTACTGTCTACCTGAGGGACGCCGTTTCCCGAATCTTGAATGTAGCGGCACTAGCATACCACGACGCTGATCCCTTCATCCTCACACACCAACGCTGGGAACACAGCGGTGTAAACCCCATTCTGCGTTGTATAACGGCTCCTAAAAAGGAACCCACTGTTTTACAGGTGTCAATGGCTTGGTATTACCTGACGGGCGGCGTGTGTCGGGCGGCGGGCGGCGGTTCCTGGTGGCTGGCCTTTATCAAGAGCTTATCACCTCCTAGCCCGACTGGCGATAACACTGCCTGCCTCTCTTCCTGTGGCTACCACTGGCTTACGGCACTCTCACACTGTGGCTTAATACCTTCATCACTCTCACTGATTACCTGTGTCACTGTAACGAGCAAGTTGGGTCTCTGTCACTAGCCGGCTGTGTCACTGTCACTTGCTAACTGTGTCACTGTCATTAGCTACCTGTGTCACTGTCAGTAGCCAGTGAGGTCACAAAGCCTGACCAGCAAACATATTTTAGGCTATTTGTTACACTTTTCACTATTTCGGACTATGCAATACTTCTTGAAAGAATCAACTGACAGAGATACAAGTCCTTCACGCTGTGGCAACCAAAGATCGTTAATGCTATGGCAACCAAAGCCCTTTACGCTACGGCATTCCAAGACCTTCATGATAAGGGAATCGACAAAGACCTTTACACGGCAACCAAACCACTTTACGCTATGGCAACCAAAGCCTTATGTTATGAAAACCGAAGACCTCTATGTTATGGGAGCCAAAGGCTGTTTCAGGGCAACCGAAGCCTCTACGTTACAACAACCAAAGCCTTCTATGGTAACCAAAGGTCTTCGTGACTGAGGCAACCAAAGCCCTAAACACTGTGGCAACCAAATCTCTTCTGCTCTGGCAACCAGACCTTTTTATGCTATGAACGCCAGACATTTATGCTATAGCAACCAAAGACCTTTATGCTACGGCAACTAAAGCTCTTTATATTGTAACAACCAAACCTTTTCATGTTACTGGCAACCAAAGCCTTTTGTACTATGGAGTCTCTTCATGCTGTGGGCAGCCAAAGCTCATTATGCTACGGCAACCAAAGACCTTTAACAGTATGGCAACCACAGCAGACACCTAGCTGCCAAACACCGTTCCCTCCCTTGATAACATTATCTCCGGCGAGTTATCAATCTGCTTGCTGCTGTTATTTTAATACGAGCAGCAGAAAATTATTTCCACCGATAAGAAAAAATAATACTTCCAAAATAACACAATTTTATGTGTATTATAAATTTTCTCGGTGGCGTTATCTTATCAACAGCGTTGGTGATTAAATCATCTCGTTCCAATGGTAATTAATTTTACCCTCGTGTATTTCCCCATTTGCAGTCCAGTCGAAACTGGGTGAGTAGCAATTACCATCACCATGAGAGAGGTTAACTGGCGCCAGCTGACGTCTCAGATGAATTCAGATATCACGAAATTTTCCTTGGTCGTAGATCCTTCGGGACAACAATAAGTCCTTCAAGCACGAAGGTACGACCCAACTGAGAAGGAAGATACGACCCTTGGGCACGACCCTTGAGGAAACGGCACAATTGAGAAGACGGTACGACCCTTGAGCACGACCGGACGACCCTTGAGCACGACGGTACGACCCTTTGGCGAGACCAGCTCCTTCGGCGTGGCCCTAAGACCCTCCGGCAGCCTGAGAAACCCAGTAGACCAGAGGTGACACAGAGAACAGACCCCTCAACTCTCGACACATTAGCCACGTGTAAATTCGGGGCGCGTTGGGGCCGGCTGGCCAGTCAGCTGACTCTGATAAACAGTCCCTTAGTTACCATAACTCGCAACGCTTTCACGAGCACCTTTACAGTCCTTTAAATCTATCCACACTTTACCTCACTCATAAACACATTCAACTCTAATAACTTCGTCTCCAATATCCGAGAGAGACTAAGTACGTATATAGTTTTATCTATTCTATATCAACATTTCTGGGATGCACAGACGCCTTGAATAACGAGACGTGAAACTCTAACATTCTAAGCATAACGCTGGTCACACAAGAGATGCCAGTTATGCATTTTTTCTTTCTTATTCTCGAGCTTGTGGTTTCAAACAGATATTGCTGTAGATATGTTCTCATTACGAGTGATAAGATCTGCTAGAAAGGAAAAACCCTTCACATCTGTAAACATTTCAAGAACATGATAAAGATATGCATATAATTAGCGGGAACTTGGCGATGTGGAAAATAGAACACCTAGTACAGACATCGGAACACCTACTACAGACATCGGAACACCTACTGCACTTGCTGAAGGTACAAGTCATACGAGACCTGTAGTGTTCTGATCCTACATACCAGTTGACTAGGCGGCTAGTGTTGGACCAACACACAACACACACACTATTCCTTGACCATTATGATCCCTATTTCTTTCGTTTCCGTTACAAACATCATCCCTACCATCCCACTACCAGTGTCAATATCCCCACCACCACAACCACCACCTAACTCCTCCTTCAATCCACTACCACCACCATCCACCACCACCAACAGCCAAAGGTCAAAGGTGAGATCAAGGAGAGTTGACCTTTCCTCGCATCAAGTATGATACCAGTATGTGCAGCCAGTAATAAATCCCTAACATGCATACATTCATAAGCAACAAGTCTAGAATAGTTTTATCAATAATAAAAGCCACGTAATGGTCACTGAAGATATCCAAGCCATATTACCATAGAATGAATTTGTTACCGTCACTAGACTGTCCTGCAGTCAGATGACAATATCCAATCATGCAGACAGTCAAAGCACCGAGCATGTGGAGAGGCAACAGACCTCATACATTACCATACAGTCGTACACATAAGGGGCAACTCCCTCTAGACTGTCAAAAGACACATATGACTGTCAATACAGACTGATGACAGCCTTCTGACGGTTATATAGTCTGGTGGCAGCCACAAAACGGTAAACAGGTACTTTATTGACAGGTGAAGGGAAGTGTCAAGGTGCAATGAACAATCAATTTACAGATGGATAACACGTGGTTCGTCCCTGCCGCAGGGGTCATCACTTAAGACACGTTATGGACACGTGGGTAAGGAAGAGAAATTTTTGATCCAATAATAATGCCGCCCAGGTGGTGACTGGCCCAGCCTACTGCCCGGCCGAGCCTGCTCATTGGCTCAGCTCGTCTGGTATGCAGTGTGCACAGGGCGACGTCACCGTTATAGGTTTCCCATTCAATCAATCGTCTATTTTCGGAAGGGGGCAGTTGTACCTCCCGCTGGATTGCTGACCAAGTACGCCAATCACCATTTCGTCCGTGCCAATCACATTAAGGCCTTGATTACACACATACACGACCTCCTTGCTCAAAAGCGATATCCTTACATGACACACAACTCATCTCCCCTACATCCCGCATGCTCCTGTCATCATCCCTTCATCATTAAGTGATGTCCATTGCCTCTATTCCCCCAGGTTGTTCACCTCATAGAAAAAAAAAACAAGAGGCCGTTCTCAGCAACCTCCTTATATGAGACTCACAACCTCATGAAATCAGAGAGCGACCGTTCAAGCCACTACGATCAATTTGGATTATCTTACTGAACCTTATAAAGCAGACCTGTCCATAACAAGATGGAAGGTCAAAAGCCCCTGACATTATCTGTGAATGGTGGCGGTCAGGGGACGGCCCCATCAGCTACTCTGTGTGTGTGTGTGTACCAAGCAGGTGGGCGGGTGGCCTGTGAAATAACTTTTGGCCTTCCACTCTCGATACCCAGTCATACGAAAGGGTAAACACGGCCTTTTAGGCTTAAGTTCCTCCGGTCCGAGCACAGATGGCGGTTTTATAATTATCATTGTTATTATCATTATTGTTATTATTATTGGAGCGATTGTTCGTCTGATCCTGATGCAACCTCGCTACAGCATGAACAATAATAATGATGATGATGATGATGATGATGATAATAATAATAACAACAATAATAATAATAATAATAATAATAATAATAATAATAATACAGTATTCAAGTCCGGGGGCTTTTGTTGGGATGCTGAAGGGCCTTGTGTGGATTTTTGGTGCCTTTTACTTTCGGCTGGGCTTTTGTTTACATCCTGGAGATTTTTTGGAGCTTCTTTACACTCCGGACAGTTTCTTAAGATTTTTTTTTTCCTTTCTTTTGGCTTGTCAAGATGTTGGACGGGTGGTGTCATGGCTATAGGCAAGACGCTACAGACGCCTTTATATACATCCACGTCCGCACTGTTGCTTGCATTTTGACGGCCTTGAGATGTCTGCGGTTTCGTTTATATAGTGAAAGCGAAAATGTATATTACTGGCACTCTGTATCACGGGCATTGTTGCCTTATGGGCATTATGTCTATATTATGGGCATTATGTCTACATCATGGGCATTGTCTATATTATGAGTATTATGTCTGCATTATGAGTATTATGTCTACATCATGGCCATTATGTCTACATTATGGGCATTGTTTACATTATGAGTATTATGTCAACATTGTGGGTATCACATACATGTCTAACTCTCGGAGTTTCTACATCAACAGCCTTCTATACTGAGGTCGTTCAGCGGTAGCCGGAGCTCAGCGTTAACTCAGAAGTCCCTCTCGGTACAATACATCTTGCTAGCTGAACTGAGATGGTTGGCTGGCCTTGTCTCCATGTACATCCTGTCTTGACATTTCTACCTTTCTGATGAGGTCCACAGGTATGATGTACGGGGCGTTCCTATCTGGAATACTCGTCTTCATCCCCATTATAAGTCGTGGATCATCCGTGAACAAGATGAGAATGACCGGGCATGATCCAAGTCGCCCCGACAAATTGGGGAAACAAAGGAAGAACAGTGGAGCCAGCCAGTGTCCCTACGGGACGCCGTTAGTGAACAGACGCTCCCTAAAAAAAAAAAAAAAGAATACATTTGGCTGCGTCTTCTGTTCCTTACTCATTAAGGAATCCATTAGCAGAGCCTTCCCCTTCTACTATCAAGAAGATATTTCTTTTTCACTCTCTTTCTTGCGTCTGTGTGTGTAATTACTATTTGTGTGTTACGGAGGGAGAATTTTACACTCGTGTTGCCCCGTCTCTTAACCTTGTTTATGTGTTACTACGTCTTTACTCCCTCCTTAACTTAAAAAGAGACTTTACTTCCTCGTTATTACACTTCATCCGTTAAAGTTTTCACCTATGAACACTACTAAAGTGAATTTATCTAATGAACAACTTACCAGTACACTTTACCGCCTTACTTTATCGCCTTCTTAGTTCAGCGCTCTGACCAAAATACTCAAAAGGAAACTGATCATTACACCTCCAGAATTATGACGCAAATAACAGCATTTATGTAAAAAGTTGGTCGTTAACAAATCATAAATAACGATATATTTACCTGGCACGTCATCGTCTGAACCATGGCTGTTCTGAAACTCTTCCTCGTTTTCTGTTGTGTAATAGTCCAGGTTGAGGACGACATCAATATCCCGGTTTTCTTCCTGGGGTGACTCGGCTATCCTGACGTCCGCCGGGGTGTGGCTGGGGCTCCTGATGCCATTGTCGTGAGGGTTGTCGCTGCTCTTCTTGTTGTTGCTCTTGGTCACAGGAGGAGGGGGCGGCTCATGGGCGGCTGGCTCGGGCGTGACGGGAGAATACAACGGGAGGAAATCCGGTACAATATCTGGGGTGGATTTGAATGTGATTCCAACGGGCTTACTTTTCGTCTTTTTATTAAAATTAAACATGGTTAATCCAAGCTGTAAGTCAGTCAGGAAAGGTTGACACTCATACCTCGACTCACTAACGACACTTATCGGTGGCTCTGCACGCCTGTAAGTGTGACGGCAGAGTGGAACTCCAACTTGGTAGAAGAAACACTTTGCTTCACAAGAAATGCCGCCAACGGCTAAGGTGGTGCTATAGTAACACACTTGGTAACACAAACCCAAGACACACTGTCCGCCTACACTTAAAGGCCCTTGGGGGCTAACTAGTCCCTTCTGTAGATGGCCGGTGCGCCCTGACGGAGGAGGGCAGACCTACCGACGTTCACGAGTCAAGTGTTCGTGTGCGTCTTGGCGGAGGGAGAGGAGCTCCAAGTGCGAGTGGTGCGGGAGACTGTGGTGGCGGGAGGCAAGGCAGACATGCCACCTGCGGGGATCACCGTTATCACCCACCAGCTTCCGAAAGCGACATCCTCGGCGATTTTAACCCGCCACCCGCCTCCCGTAACCGCCAGGGCTGCGACCACCGGACACCTTCCCTTCGCCTCCTGCGTCGACGCTGTGCCCCCCACTGACCTGACCCTCACTAGGCTGAGCCGATCGTGGTGGTCAGGCCGATGGCTGGTGCCCTGGAGGGTTTACGTTAGCGAGAGTCGTACACCGTCTTATCAACGAGAAGATAAGGTAAAGTTGGCGTCACGCCTTATCTTCATCATGCCAAAAAGACGGGAAAAATGAATATGACATTTGACTACTCTCCCGTCCTGCAGGAATACAAGAGGTCAACCCAAACTGACCTCGTGGTGACCTTTTCACTGACCTCTTCATTATACCCAGGAGCACGAACGGAAATCCCTCGAGCACGACGATACGACCCGTGAACACGAAGGTGTAACGTCTGATGGGTGAGGCAAAGGTCAGGACATTATACCAGGGGGTCGTACCATCGTGCTCAAGGGTGGTACCGTCGTGCTCAAGGGTGGTACCGTCGTGCTCAAGGGTTGTACCGTCGTGCTCAAGGGTGGTACCGTCATGCTCAAGGGTGGTACCTTCGTGCTCAAGGGTGGTACCGTCGTGCTTAAGGGCGGTACCGTCGTGCTCAAGGATCGTACCGTCGTGATTATGGGTAGCAACGATTTGCTCAAGGTGGTACCGTCGTTTTCAAGGATGGTACCGTGGTAGGTAAGGAATGTACCGTCGTGTTCAGAGGTGATATCGTCGAGTTCAAGTGAGGTACCGTCGAATTCAAGAATGGTAAAGTCGTTTTTTAAGGGGTTCCCATGTCTAGCACCACATTATACATCAAGTAGATGTGACTAATTGCTCCACTACTGACGCGCAAATGATTCATGTACAGCCAGCAACAACAACAGCAAAGAGAACACCAGCAACAAAGACAACAACAACGCAGCAGAGACAAGAATAACAATAGCAAAGACAGCAGCAACAACAGTGAAAACAGTATCAACAGCAAAGACAACAACAAGATCAGCAGAGAGAACAATAACAACAGCAGAGACAACAACAACAGCTGGGACACTGACAGCTTCGCCAGAAGTATCACCAACAACAATAACAACAAGAACACCCCCACCACCAGCAACAGTTACACTGATGTCAACAACTAAAACAAGAACAGCAAAGTCACTAGCAGCACAGACATCACAAACAACTACACCAACAATAACACCAGTAGCGTCACCACCACCATAAACAAGAAAAGCAAAAAATAAGTTCGTAAACAACGATACAGACAACAATAACAACAGTTGCCATATCTACAAAGACAACAGCACTGCCATCAACGAGCCGACGAACAACTACAGTAACAAAAGCACGACAAACAACTGTAAGCATAACAACAACAATGGCACCAGTAACAATTATAACAGCAGTAGGAATACCAGTCAATAACCACAGAACTTACAACAATTACAGTTATTGGAAACAAGAGCAGTCCCTCCATCAGCAAGAACAAAAGTACCACCGCCCACCTCCCACGAGTACAACAAGACACAGAACAACAACAACAACATCATGGATGAGAGAGAGAGAGAGAGAGAGAGAGAGAGAGAGAGACGGTGGGGAGGGGGCGGAGGGACCCCCTCGCAACATTCCTCACCCCCACCACCACCAGGGCTGCCTGTCCCGCCCCACACTCCACCTCCCTCCGGAACCCTCCATGGCCCTGGCTTACACACACACACACACACACACACACACACACACACACACACACACACTTACAGGAGTCGTTTCTCGGTCACACACAAACCACCTAACGACTCAAGATTTCCCTCTGTCCGAGCGAAGGGCACCAGGCTCTATACCAGCTGGTCGTCCGTCACGCACAGCCCTCTAGATATAGCCATGGTATCACCGCAGACGATATTTCATTTTAGCGTCAAAAAGCGCGAAAAAATTTAACGGACCGACCAAGGAAGTCTTATTACTCGTTTTCTTTATCAACGATTTCTTTCTGGACGGCAAGTGGCGACACAACACTGCCTGCAGTCCTCTCCCTCCCTCTTTCTCAGACCCGCTCTCGTCTTGCTCGATCCGCGCCTCATCACCTCACAACCCCCGCAATAAACCCAGACTTGGAGAAGATAAGACGTTAGGACAGACGCATCGTATTAAGCCGCAAGGCCTTTACAACCCAGTTTTTTCTCCTGTTTCCATTTATAAAACCCCCGTCACACATCTTTCCCGCCTCCTTTCGTAGCTCTTTAACTCCGTCGCTCATTTCACTAAACGTAACTTAGTACTGCAGTATCATTTTGTTTAATGACGAAGCCTCACGTTACATGTATAGCCGAGTGTCGCTAAAAGAAAACGGGAATCCTTTTCAAAAGCCATCGGTTCTTTTCTGAACACTTCCTCCAGTGATACAAAGGATTGATCCGTCCTTTATGGAGAGTACCGCTCTCACATTTGGGGAGGTTCTAACTCTACACATACTCACTTGACAGAGTCGAGTAGAAAAGGGCAGTCTGACTTATCAACTCTCCCAGTGTGGCTAAAGTTCTTGACCCACTCGCCCATGATGTGCTCTTCCCTTTTTCTCCTTTTCTCTAGAACTTGCTTCTTATGTGCCCCCTCCATTGGCTATACCGGGTAATAAGCGATAAAGCCCATGTGTCACATGATTACTGTGTAGCCACAGGCAATTCAAGGATGAGCCGTTTGTGATGTCTATTTCTTTCCCTTCACCGCGAAGCTTTGGGACTTTTCAATTACCTTCTCGCGTCTTATCTTACAGCAGCCACCTTCCTCCGTTCTTGAATAAAGGTTTTCCATTTCCTCTCAATCTATTAGATTTTATTTTACTTTCTCTACTTTTCTTTCATTTTATCCCTTTCTCGAATCGAACCCCGACCATCTGTGTGTTAGCCTGTGAGCCTTACCCAGGCCATGATGACCTTAAAATAGCGAGATTCATGAATCAAAGTGGTTATAGGGAGATACTGTTTTAAACTCATCTTGGTTTGGGGATTAGGCAACATGTCTGCCACATAGATGGTCCAGGGTTCGATTCTCAAGGTATAATGGTAAATAGCTTGCATCAGATATCACGTGTATATAACATGGTTGATATAGAGTA
>JAUUDW010099724.1:0-15691 GCA_032361385.1 Panulirus guttatus
CACATGAATTTGAAATTAAGCACAGTTAGTAATTTCGTTTATTACCTCTTCAGACAGACAGAGAATTGAACAAGGATAGGGAAGGTTTTTTACCCAGCAAGCCAATGGCCATGCCTTCCCAGGCAATTCTTGTGAAATCAGACGGTGTCCCGACCTTACCTGACAAGGCTGGGCGAGGTGAGATCCACTAATCCGACGTGACACGTTGACATGATGATCGAGGACCACGTGTTCCACTAGAGTTGTCATCAGGAAACGCCGTCTTTCCCTTGCTTGGTATACACTTAATGAAGACGAGAGGACACACTGCTGAAATCTCGATTGCCAGGATCCAAGTTCCGGAAAATGTTGAAGGAGCACGTGGAGTCCATTGCTAGCAGAACCTTCACTTCACCGTGAAGATACAAAAGCACGACACACCACTGGAGAAAATGAAATTAAGCACAGTTAGCACTTTTGTTTATTACATCTTCAAATCTCTCTCTGTCTGAAGATGTAATAAACGAAAGTACTAACTGTGCTTAATTTTAATTTCTCCAGTGGCGTGTCGTGCCATTTCTGAAGTTTTTTTTCATAACATACATCCATCCTATACATTCATTCATTGTTCTGTCCATCACTGTAATTCAAGTTACCTTACGTAAGCTGTTCATCTCGACTTCCCATACCTACTGTTATTTTGACGTAGATATGCTTGGGTTTCACATCCAAACATCAGATGTGGGAAAAGTTATCTATTATACAGTCCTCTTGTAGACCTTTCATTCATTACTTTCCTTTCACTAGAGCTCTCAGTGCTTTTCCATTCTTTCTCCCTGTGAACTGCTATTTTGCATTTTTTACTACAAATAAGACTATGACTACAAATTACCTCGTCATTAACCATAAAGTCTTTTGTTACTTTGTCCTTTCCATGTACGCCTATGTACTCTCAGCTTCATATTTTTTCTAATACCATCATTAGAATATCTTAGTTCCATGTACGTAAACTCATCCAGAACGTTCTTCTCAGTTCACCCACAGTTTCTTAAAGCTGCTATATTTCTACTGTCCTTCGTTTTCAGTGTCCTTCTCGTACGTACATAATCAAAACGACACACCATTCCATCCAACTATCCAACTTAAGCCACTAGCACAGCATCATCTACATACAACAACTATATTTGCTCCAACTCTGCTTCATCACTATTATGCAGAACAAACCTTTCAACAAACTTCAGCACATCATGTATTGCCCTATCTAATAAAGTCAGTAAACAGTTATGGTACAACCTCACAACCTTGATGAACTATAGATTTACTCTAAACCACTAACTCACACCGCTCTCTATTCTCACACATCTGCTTCCATTATGAAAGGTTCATTATGCATTTTGAGGTCCTCAGTTTACTCCTTGTACAGACAACGCTTCATAGGGAGCTTTTCTGTACACTTTATCATATGCAGTTTCCAGATTCATAAGTGATGCCTACACTTTCTTTTTTTCCCTAAAGAACTATTGTGATGCCTATCGACGTGCAGATTCTTGTCTACACACTCTCTTCCGTTTCTATATCCACTTATTTTCTTCGCGTTGTTCACTAATCTATCAACATGAGTAAGCATTTTCTTACCACACGTGTTGCCAACTTTACACAGATGTCCTATTTCCCGCTGACACTAACAATCTCCTTAGTTCCTTGATCTTTAAATAGTCGAGTGATTACCAGGTGCTTGCAGTCGTCCATCCTGGGTGTCATTCAATGCTTTACGCACAGGTTGACCTGGCAAAGGATAAATGTGTACGTCTTTAGAGACCGTTTGAGGAATTATCAGTCTAGTTAGGGTCAGGCATTTATCGACATAAATTCGTACCTAAGGCTACTGCTGCCTGCACTGTTGCAGATCACTGGTTGAATTACTTTCAGGTTTACTTAAAAGAAAAACGGAATGGCGTACAGAAAACGCTGACTCGAGATAAAAGTGCTGCTGGTTTTCCACGCATCCAGCGTTTTTGACTCGGCATCAGATCTAAAATTTGGTTCTCGTACTTAAAAGTAAAGGCTTGTCCTCTTCCAGCTCTCAGTAATCAGATCTAACCCAGGTACCCAACACCGAAAAGAAGGAGAAAAAGGGAACAGCTGACTGAAAAATGGGGATCATTCAGACCCAGTTTGCTGAACTGCAAAACTGATGCGCCATAATCTACAAATCCTCTTTCCTGGGGTTTGGGGAAAAGGATGTTGATGAGGAACTCAGCCGCATCTGTCCACTGCTGCTCCAGAGTTAGGTGAAGTCCTTACTTCGGTAACAGCACTATACAAGGCTGAGGGCAAGACTAGGAATTCAGGTGCTCATCATCTCATGATAGTGTCCATAACTAATCCTCATAAACACATAAGCAAAGACGATTAATTGTGAAAATGCAAAGAACAATTTCCTGCTCAAGACGAAAATCAGCTAACCTTGCAAACCTCTGCAGCGATGTTGGAAGATTCAGAAAGTTTATATTAAGGTATGGGGAGTGGTAGATGAGGATTTAGGAAAGATGATAAGTGAAAAGTTTTCTTGGAGTGGTAAAGTTTTGCTATAATACAGGATGATTACTACTGAACTGGTAGTGAGCTCGAGTTAGGAAAAGATTATTAAGACGTTCTTCTACGATAACTATCATTTTTTCTCATGGCTTGTATTTTGTGTCATGTGAGGTTTCAAAAACGTTTGGAAAATTGGGTTAAAATTGCAAAATTTTATCTTTGAATTCTGAATTCGTTGAAGATACCTGTATCTCTACTTTGAGATGTCCACAATAGCATTCAAATAATTGCACATATTACAAAGCTATGGTATCGGTCCGGAGGACCAACCTCCCGCCCTGACCTCAACATCCAGTCCATAAAAATATTCAGTTTGCAGTCCTCAACAGATTTAAAAGTTTTACAACATACTTTGGATCTGACGGAAAACACTGAATAAAGTATTGTCTCTCTCCCTTGTTTACAAACTTCAACTGGAAGAGAGGAAGAAACATCAGCTGCATAGATGATTTTACATACTATCGTCCTGCATCAGTCGAATGCTCATTGCATCAAACTGTAACTTACTGTATTTATGAGCAGATCGATGCAATAATCAGTAGCTTAGCGCATTATTCAACAGTTCGATGTACTTATCAGCGCTTTGACACATTATCTGGTGCTCCTATCCATCAAACGGCATATCAACTGTATTAACCATTAGTACCCTGTAGTAGCTAGTTTCTCGTTATGTTAACTGGTAGCTAACCCCATTATGTGGTATCTGGCGGTATTGATTTGTGGTTCGACGTATCAATTGGAGGTTGATTGGATTAACTGTTAGATCCCTGCATTAAACTGCACCTCGCTGTATCAACCGGTACCTGATTATATTAACTGGTAGCTCGCTACATTAAACTGTAGTTTGCTCTGTCAACTAGTGGCTGACTGCATGAACTGGTAACTCGATCCATTAAACTGTAGGTCGCTGTATTAACTGGTGACTGACAGATCTAACTGGAATCTCTTTTCATTAAACTGTACCTATCCTCATTATCTGTTAAATAGCTGCAATAACAAGTTGTTCAGTCCATGAACTAGCAACTCACTCACTTAATTTGTAGACCGCCTCACTGATTGATGACTCGCAGCGCTGAACGGTAATTCGACGCACCAATAAGCATTTCGCTCCATCGACTGTTTATTTGCATCATTATTAGCTGCATTAGCTAGAGGTTCGCTTTACTAACTGGTGCCTCGATCGGTAGCTCAATCTTTTAACATATCTGACTGACTGCAATAAACGGTAGCTTAAAAGTGGTTCTACTGTGTGTCTTTCTATCGACGTCTTCACAACACATATCTAAAGACAAGGAATAAATCACTGGGAGATGAGGGCAGTAGTAGAGAGACTGAGTGAATGAGATACGAGGCGGAAGAAAGAATGGCTGAGAGTGGAGTCAGGGATGAGGATGATGTGGAGGATGTGGGTTTTGAGGGAGAGTATGGGGAACGTAGAAGAGGATGAGCCTGTTAAGATGTTGGAAAGGGTAGAATGGAGAAGTGGCTGTGTTGTGTAGTAAAGAGGTTAAGAAGGAAATGATAAATAAGACGGAGGCATATAAGACCTTGGATGACTCTAACATTTCCTCACCCATTGATGCTCCACTTAATAATTCTATGCCTCTTCCCGTAATTTCTTTTAGGATTTTTTGAAAAGAGGTATTTCTCTGAACAAAAGCAAAGCTTATGGTCCTGATGGCATCCATCCCGTGTACTGAAAGAGTGTGCCTCTGAACTTGCACCTGTGTTTGCTCGTCTATTCTGTTTCTGTTTAAAAGCCAAAACTTTTCCTTCTCCTTATAATCATGCTTTGATACATCCCATCCCTAAGGAGGATGACCGTTCTGACCCCTCTAACTATCGTCCTGTTGCTTTGACATCTACCATTTCCAAAGTCTTTGAATCCTTCTTCAACTCCCATATCATTAAACACTTCGAAAATCAATTGTGGAATTTTCTTTCTATTTTTGTTTTTACCTTTTTTGTATAACCTTTTCTCCTTCATAATTCAGGTTTTCAAGCACGTAAGGAGCTCAAATCAAGATATTCATCTCTTTTTCTCATTACTTATTTTTCTTTACATGTAAGACAGCCACGACAAAGGCATCGTGATTTTGCCCATGTCATATCAGTCACTGAAAAAAATCAATTGATTATATCGTTCAACTGATTTCGATACAAATATTTTCTTGTGGTGACATATATTTTGTATGGCAAAGTAAATGTTGTTGGCCATTGTGTTAGGCCAAGTTCAATTATATGCCAACATATTTTCAAAGTTCTTTCATGTAACACAACTTCCATCTCGCTGCATGTGTCACAAACATTTTCTTCCATCTTTTCCTGTTAATCTCTTTCGGTGCATACAGTCTGAACCGCACCAAGAGATTTATTCCACTGTCCCACTGGAATATCCTTCCTTTGTCTATAGTCTAAAGTACGTCCCCTGGATCGTGTATGAGACACACCTGAACCGTACTTATCTTGGACGCTCCAATGATCAGACGACTATATCCTGGCAGCTGCTGTGTATGGTCTTACAATACAGCATCAATTCATTTGTGATACATCGTATATTTGAATATTTAATTTTCTTTCATATAGAAATTTGTGTCCTTATTCCATACAGCACATGTTTTCCGCGCCGCATATGCAACCTCACGAAAACCCTATAAAATTCGTACTCACATAGATTATATGGAAATATTTTTTCATATAATCCTTCCATAAACATAACATTTTTCCATACTGAACAATAGTTTACGACCCAACTGTTAGTCTAGTTCGCAAGAATTGTTTAGGCTGCTTTGCATATGTGGGGCTTTTTTTTTATTCGATATTAGTTTATCAGTTTTATCAACTGGTAGACAGAGTCTCTTCTTAGCATGTAAAGTAGGATAAACGATGATAAGACTAATACATATATCATTCGGACTCTCATGAGAAGACAAAGTGAACTGGAAGTAAGAGAAAATAAGAAATAAGAAAAAAATTGGATGGATGAATAACTATATGGCGAAGAAGAGTCACTACAACAGCCTTCAGTATCATTATCATAACCAAGTAAACTAAACAACCACAGCAACAAACACGCCAGTCAGCACACACACCACAAGAAGTAGCACGACAACCATGACAAGAACCACCTCAACTAACCAAGATTTGTGCTGTCAACTGACACAGTATACATCAGAATCAGAGTCATTAAGAACCAAAGAAAAAAACATTATTTTCACTACAACCCCGGCAACAATGATATGAAAAGAGAACAGCAATATCCACTAAGAACTAGTAGGAGCTAACACAGCATCATAACAATACCTACCACTACAGTAACCATGATAGTAATGAAAAATAATAGTAATCTTGAAACAGTATCCCAGGTACCACCATAACAACCATCAGCTTTAACCAGAACCGCAAGATATGTAACTATTATCACAAACACAACCATTACAACAACCATCATAGCAATTATAACAGCGCTGACCAAATTATCCCAGCGCTTAGCCTACTGGCGATGGGGGTCATCCTCGTATTATGGAACGACTTGCCTATTAACGATGGTTTACCGAGTGATAGTTTACCTACATATTTTTGCGATTTCTGGTATAATATCGCGATGAAAATATCAGAAACATTTATTTGCTTGTATATTAAACACCTCGTACTTAATTTATCATGAACGAGATATTTTTTGTGATTTGAAATACTGTTTTGTTAATTAGTGAAGAAATAAAGTGTCATAGCAACGGACCATATTTGTTGACTCTAGACGCTCTAATGATATATGAAATAGTCATTATCATGAAGCAACAAGCTAGACTGTTATTCCATTTGCCCGTTTGAAATCGGATCAATGCAGTCCATACAGTAGTAATTGGGTGACTTTAATCCTTGAAAAGCTCTTTTCCTTATTACTGAAATGATTATATGTACGATAAAAGGTTATTTCTCTCAATGTGAAATGTTCTTTCACTTAATTTGAAGAAATATTACGTAAAGGAATGTTGTTCCATTATCGTTAAGGTAAAACGCCTATATGTTTCATAAGAATCATTTTCCTTTGAAATTCATTGTCTGATTTTAAGGATGAACAAGCGATTTGTAGCAGAGATATTTCATAAGAAAATTAGAACAGATATTTTCTATTTTCCCTCTTCGTTGTTCTGATGATTACCTTATCCTAAATCAAACTGACAGTAGAGTATTTAACTGTTTTTGATTACACGGCATCTATGGTGGTAAGAAGATACAATTTAACTGGATGAACCACGTGATCATATATCCTGCATGGGACTCACTCATGAGGATTGTTATCACAGCAATGAAACACGAGCGAAGTACATACAAGAGAGGCAACTATGTAACATATTCTCTTAATTCTAAACGCTGGGACGGGTCAGTGGTGCCATCACATCCCATAAGACTTACAGTCCTTCCAAAAAACACCAGAATATGCTTATGAGGCTTGGTTTCGTAGAAGGTATTATACTAAAAACTGTCAGTCTCCTCGAAGCATTTAGGTCACAGGTTGCAAGGCAAAGGAGTAAACGATGATAATAAGAAAGGAGAGAATGTGAGAGAGGGTGCCTGATTATGAGCGTCCTTGACCACCACTGTACTAACACAGTCGACGTTGTGGTGTTCGGAGAGAGACATAAATGAAAGAACTTTTCTGGGGAAATTGTAATGCCTTTCTTGCTATAGCCATATTGGCTGCTCTCTCTCTCTCTCTCTCTCTCTCTCTCTCTCTCTCTCTCTCTCTCTCTCTCTCTCTCTCTCTCTCTCTCTCTCTCTATGTGTGTGTGTGTGTGTGTGTGTGTGTATGCAACGGCATTCACCTCCTCCCATCCGAACCAGTTCCTCCAACCTTTACGTACGAATAAAAATTTTACCCTGTCTCATTTTTCAACGTAAGAGCAACAGAAATAGTTCCATCACTCAGAAATAAGCCGTATGAGGAAGAATTCAGACTTTCAGAATCATTCTTCCTAAAGAACTGCAGACTCCGAGGATATGTAACAGAAATTTTCGAGAAAGGAAATAGTAAATAATGTCGACAATATAACATACGAGAAATTCTTAACATTTGATAGATTCAACAGCCAGAAATAAAGTTGTAAAATTAAATGAAGGTGTTGTGAAAGAAACTTAGGTAAAAAATTTCTAGATGTAGAGGTGTGAGACATTGAAATATATTACAACTAGATGTAAATTTCTTCATATCAAGATCAGATGAATACTTCACTGATTTTTATCATCAGTAATTACGTACATTTCAAGAAGGAAATCCCAACAATCATATCTATCATTTTACTCGTGTTTACTGTTTCCGATTTAACTTCCTCCCGGAGAAGTGAGCCATTTTCACATCTGGGAATTCTTGCAGTTCGCACTTCCCTATAAAACTTTCACAGCAGTATATCCTTTCATACTACAGGGTATTCCTTTCCAGCTCTTTTTTCAGTTGACTGTTGCGTTGAAGGGAGAGGTGGGTAGGGACATGCCTTCTACTCTACTCATATGTCTACCAGAAATATGACTAGGACCATAGGAGACTCCTATTCCCCAGCAAATAACCTCGTCATGGACCATCAAGTCTCTCGTTATCCTTTTTCTTCGCCTTGGGCCTGTGCTCAAAAATTGCCGTCTCCAGCAAAGAGCACACTGACAAGACAGAAACACTCCGTAATGACGCAGGGAAGACAGTTACAACAAGTTTTCTGAACACTCAACCTATTACTGAACCCAGTTCCACCAGACATACTCCAACCTGAAGCGTCACTCCAGACACAAACACGAGTCTCCCTCACGTCTGCTCTGGACGCTACCAATCTCTTGAGCATCACTTAACATCGGTTCATCGTAACACAGGACCCTTCATGCCCAAGATGCAACTTTCAAACTGATGGCACTTAATTCCTACTTCTAACTTATCCAGCCTGGACACTTACCCAGCCTGGATTCATACCTAGCCTGGACACTTACCTAGCCTTGACACTTGCCCAGTTTGAACAAGCATACATCACCACATTTCATGAACTGTGGTCCTGGCCAATAGCTTTGTAACTGAAAGAAACTGAAAGAAGGACTTTAAGACTTCATCGTAATACATAATTTTACCCCAAAGCAGCTGAACTGTGCGAAGATTTAGCTAACTCTAACGGCTTACCCAAATAGTATGATAATAACAATAAAAATCTGAAGGTTACTAAATGTAGAATATTATATAACATCTATTTTTTAACAGACTGGAATCTAAAACGGGATGAATATTTTTAAAGGCAGGAGGAAATAAACAGATCTTTTTGGTTTTTGTTATTTGTTCTTTCCTTAACGCTGCTTTATCAAGGCTAAAGCTTTTCAAAGCGAAAACAAATAAATAATTACGTCTTAAAACTACATTTAGAAATTAAAGCCTCTTTAGTTCGTAAATTCTCTCCATGGTGGGACGTGAACTAGAGCGAAAAGTTCTCTTTTCTTAAACATCTGAAGGCGATTCTTTGGCGTCACTTCAAATTGCTTTATCACGATCACCCATATTTCTATTTCCTGTGGGTGATATCATTTAGTAACTGCTGAAGTGCTTATATCATTTGACCAGAAAAAGCTCCATCCAAGGGATCGACTCCAGCAGGCATAATGCCTTTGAAAACACCTGCTCAAAACCAGTACTGCTACATGTTTTACTTTAAAGACTCTGCTTTTTAATGGAGCTTCAGCATTACTGGATACAGTTTTGGATTAATCATTTTGATTGGTAGTCCCTCCCGCTGTTTATCAATCCCCCTTATCTACTTCCTCCGCTGACGTAGTATATGTATTAGCTTATATAAGATGTCACCTGAAGTCACAGCTTGGTTATAACTATATGGAACACTGCACTATAAAGACCACTCCAAATCTGATTATTGCAGCGCATGTTCCAGACCTCTTGGGTGTCCCTCTTCCTCAACGGATGCATTGGCGTTCCGTTTGACTTTGTCTTGGGATAAGCTACTGATACAGGATGCAGACGTTTCAGTTAACTTGGAATAATTCGTTTTCAGCCTAAACTACTTACCATCTTAACTTTCAACTGTCCATCTGACTCGAGCTATCTCAACAGATATTGACCCGACTGACCAACTGCTGATGTAACCAGCCAAATAATTGAAGGAAATATCTCTGGATGATGAAAGTGGTTTACCTCCCTCGCACTAGCATCTAGATGTAGAGAAACTTACATTTCTAAAATACCGGATAGTTATCCTCATAGTCCACCACTCTAACCTAGGAAGGATAATGTCTGTAGCCGAACAAATTGAAACCCGAACTAGAGCAGCTAGATTGTCATGTCCATTCTCCCTAAATTTTTTTGGCTGGCACCTCATCTCAGCTACACCAGTAATATGACAAGCGATTCGAGGCATTTAGTTGAAAATTCACAGTCTAATACTGCATTACTGGTAATCATAATGAAGAACTCTCTTGTAGATAAATGGTGAAGTGTCAACAGTGCCATCAAAATAAGTAGCACTCCCTGGTATAGACGACTGCACAAATGACTGAATAACTGATTCATTATGACTTTTGTCCACTCGAGTCTTGCGAAACAGTTGCTCTTCTACCTACAGTTTCTCCAGATGGTCACTAGGTAAATATATCTGTACTTAGCAAGGAAGAGTATACAGGTCGAGGAGGGCTAACAGCAGAGTTTGGAATGTTCTGCCAACACAAGTGAGGAATCTGTTGTAATTATGTGTTGTGATTGAATACAAATGCTCATACCTTCATTTCGCCATACACAGAAGATGAATATCAATGGAATGTGCAAAATTCCACGTAACCATGAAGAGGTGCAGTGAAACTATACTTTTGGTTTAGCATATTATTTTCTCCAGAACACGACTCCTCAGGCAAGGTGAGTTATGCAAATAATCTACTTAGTTTGCCAGTACAAATAGAGGTATTAAGGTAACCAAAGGCACATCAGAAAAAGTTGCAACAGCTCCAGATGTTGATACTGCTGCCTCGTGGCTACCCTGAAAAAGCAAAGATTCTAAACATGAGGAAAGGGCTCGACCTTCCTTGTATCGGAATAGAATAACCGAAATCAATCTCCTTATTGGGATCCGGATATTAGGAAAACGCACCCCAATCCATGTAAAGAAGCATTTCAGACCTTTTCCTCATTCTAGAAGTTACGACACGTTATGATATTACTTGGATATGGAAAACACTTTTATATATTTCCCACACTTGTGCACTATGCTTTATCGCCAAATATAGGACCTATATATAAGACGAAAAAAAGAATCAGGAAAAGATGAGGCAGATTAAGAATAATGAGGGAGTAAATAGGTTTAAACAGACTTTGAAAAGGAAGAAGAAGCCGGCAAAAGTAAATTGGTGGTGGGAAAGGTGTCCTGGCCGACCTGCGTGTTCGTTGTAGTGGTGGCACGTGCGTCTTGGTCGACCATCAGCCTCATCAGTGTGATGGTGGGACGGGTGTCCTGGCCGACCTGCCTGATCGGTGTGTGGTAGGATAGGCGTCTTGGTCGACCAGCCTGATTAGTATGGTGGTGGGATGGGCGTCCTAGCTGACCAACCTGATCAGGTCGACCAGGTCGCCCATCCCACCACAACACTGACCAGGTTGGTCTACCAGGACGCCTGTGGACCCACCACACTGATCACGCCGGTCGGCGAGACGCCCGTCCCGCCACCACACCGATCAGGCTGGTCGGCCAGGTCGCCCATCACACCACTACACTGATAAAGCTGGTCGTCTAGGACACCCGTCCAAACACCACATTGATCAGGCTGGTCGACCAGGGCGCCTATCCCACCACAACACTGATCAGGTTGGTCTACCAGAACGCCTGTCACGCCACCTTGATCACGCTGGTCAGCCAGGACGCCCATCCCACCACCATACTGATCAGGCTGGTCGCCCAGGACACCCGTCCCACCACCACACTGATCAGGCTGGTCGGCTAGGACGCCCGTCCCACCACCACACTGATCAGACTGGTCGACCAGGACGCTCGTCCCGAAACCACATTGGTCACGCTGGTCGACCAAAACGCCCGTCCCACCGCCATACTGATCAGGCTGGTCGGCCAAATCGCCCGTCCCAACACCACACTGATCAGGCTTGTCAGCCAGGACGCCCGTCCCACCACCACACTGATAAGGCTGGTCTGCCAGGACGCCCACCCCACCACCACGCCGATCAGGCTGGTCGGCCAGGTCGTCCGTCTCACCACCAAACTCATCGAGCTGGTCGACCAGGACACCCGTTGCACCACCACACTGATCAGGCTGGTTGACTAGGATGCCCAACCCAGCGCCACACTGATCACGCTGGTCGGCCAGGACTCCCGTCCCACCACCACACTGATCAGGCTGGCCGACCAGGACGCCCGTCCCGCCTCCACACTGATCAAGCTGGTTGACCAGGACGCCCGTCCCACCATCAGACCGATCAGGCTGGTCAGCCAGGACGCCCGTCGCACAAATTTCTTGCCTCATTAATATTCCCGAGGAACGTCCCCTCGGGCGGGAGACATCTGAAAAGATTTAACTTTTCTCCTATGGATTTAATCATGGCGAGAAGGGGATCACGTTTTGTGCTAACTGCTCGACTATGTGGGAATCCTGTGGGAAAATATCCTTGACTGAGGCAACTTTTTAAGATCTTTTGCACGATGAAGGTTGAGGTCTGGAAAGGCGGTGACGGCAGGCACGAGGTGGAAGTGAAGGGAGCAGTGAAGGCTGGCATTACCTGAGGAGCGGCAGACTTGCTGGGAGCAGTGGCATAGAACCGTACAGGATGGAAGGCTGGGGGTATTAGGGGTAGTGGCAGGGTAGTGGGAAGGGAAGGAAGGAGTAAGGGCAGGATGCTGGGGAATGAGGGAAGGGGTGATGGCAGGGGAGAGGGTCGAGATGGCGGGCTGCTGATGGTATGTACCAAGAGGCTGTCAGTCCAGGCACCACTATAGCCGACAGCTGAGCATATATCAATATTTTTCTGAGCCAGAACTTATGCATATCCTTAAGTCACATGATTTATTGTGTGGCCATCGGCAATTCAAGGGTGTGCCGTTTTGATAACTGCCTCTTTCCCTACACGTCGAAGCTTTGGAACTCTCTACCTTCTCATGTCTTTCCCAATAACTATGACCTAGTTCATTTCAAAAGACAGGTCTTTCACTTTCTCCAAAATTCGTAAATACTTTCACCGTTCTTTTTTCTCGTTTATTAATTGTCTCTATGTTTCAATTAGGGCCCGGCCTTTATGTGGACTTTTTTCCGTGACTGGAGCCTTCAACATAAGAAAAAAACAAAGGGTCCTAAATGGTTCTGATACTATCGCCTCCACAGGTGATACTTACGTAATTCTTAAGTAATGTTGTTATATCATTTCATATAATATATAGATTCACTATCAATGTATTTGATTTATAACTTCTTATTTTACACAGATCAAAACAACAAATATTAAGTAGTTATCTATCAGTGTTCAGCTATATACTGGACAAATGAGAAACACATTTGAATCAATACCTGGAGAAAAACGTAAGGTGAGGCTACGTTACTTGAAATGAGCGAGCACTTTATCCCAGGAACTTTTTGAGACTAAGTATGCAGTTCATTCGAATAAAACCTAAGAAATTTCCAGTGAGGAAAAAAGAGTAAGAAAGTGTACTAAGGTACTATCCTCGTTACTATAAAGTGCTTATACTGTAGTATCGCATCTCATGGGAGACAGCTTGTGCTCTAAACAGCTCAAAGGAGGAGGTGCATGAATACGTCTGTCACAGGAAGAAAACACAACCTTACTATCATGACAATGATAATACTAAGAACCGTCATACTATATGAAAAACAAAAGAGGGAACAAACAAGAATTATCTACTGAGTGACAGATAAATTGCCTGTAAATCTGAGATGAATTAATCTACCCAGACTATATAAAGGATACTTTATGATTTTGATGATCACGTTTGATGACTACTAAGTTGGAAGTATAATCATAAATGAAAGTCTCTCCTGCTATAGCTAGAGCAGTCTTGATAACGCAATACGCTACAAAGTTTTGTTGCTCATACATATCTCTGGCACTGGCTGATGATCATCACTTGGAAGTCAAAAAGAGTTTAAGCTCACCAGCAACACATGATAAGTCTATGGATATATGCATCTCTTCTGTTAGTGCTGAAATCTTAACTCTATCAGGGACAAGCCTTTGCTATAAGAATAAAGTTGTTCACCAGAAGGAATTTGTTGTATCTCTGACTTACAGATTTACAGATTGCAGAGGTAAATCAAAAGGTTTCAGATGACTGGAAGCTGTAGGAGAGAACTGAATTCAATTAATACAGAGAGACAGGAGGAAAACAATTAAAATGAAAACAGCAGAACATTCTGGTGGGCAGCAAGGAGGAGCAAGGTAACTTGACAGGGATGGATTACTGCTGATCCCAAGTAAATTGAGTTTCACAATCCAGCCACCAGGAGCACCAACTGACTGTAGCGGTTAGGAAAGCCAGCTGTCTGTAGCTTTGACGATACAAACTTCCTGTGGAAGCCTGGAAAAATAACCGTCTTCAGCAAAAGGCAAACCAGCTACCTGTATACACAGTTATCTGTAGCAGCAGAGGCAGGGACTGTCTTTAGCAGCCAAGGAAGCCAAGTCTCTTAGACAGCCAGGGATTTTAAAAATCTGTTGCCCCTGGGTCACCAAGCCCTCTGTAGTAGCAAGTTTTATAATTGCATTTCCCAAGGCAATCCATCGTCTGTAGGAGCAAGGATATCTTCTGCCCTTAACAACAGGTAAAGCAGTTTTCCTCCTACTCTTCCTTCCTCTTGGCCCTAAAGTTCATGTTTTAAAACATGAAATCACAGTAAGCATGTGGGGCAGATCGCGAGTTGGGAAACGAGGAATGAAATCACCTCAGAATGCCAGATTCATAAGACCAAATGCTGGTTTTCTGAGAATCATGTGCGGGAGAAGGTTAGACAGTTAAAGAGGTACAGAAAAACAAAGCGAACCTCTCACAATAGGAAAATCTAGAGTTAAGGTGAATGAGTCGTGTGAATTACGTGTGGTCGAACGTTACGTATGAGACGGAAAAATTGTGCCTGTAGACTCAAAGCAAGAAGCTTAAGTGTGGGCGAGCCAGGAAAAAAAAGACAGCTTCCAGAAACAAGGAAGTGAAATTTGACAGCCAGTGAAGTGCTAGCTTACATTGCCAACCCTCTTGATACCCAGATGTGTCGTTCCGGAAATATGTTTTTTGCTCGTTGGCTGTCCACCACCTGCTGCCTACCAATATGTTCTGTAAAATTGCTGACTATTGGTAATGTGAGCCTGACAAGATTTGACCGATCTAGGCCCCGTTGCTCATGGATATGAGAGGAAGGGTATTCGATTACTAGTAATCAAATAGTCACCTGCCTATTTAGGGACGATCATAGCCGAGCGTTTAGCGTTCTCAGGTACCACGCAAAAGGTCCGGGTTCGAATCCTTGTTGTTGGGGGGCATTATGTGTTCTATGAGAGAGAGAAATGATGTAATGGTTGGAAAACAAAAGGAGTAGACTTAATTCTAGGTTCATCGACACAAGATCTTCTTCATCTAGATGACCATAACAAAACATGAAGAATATTTGCACGCCATGTTCCTCATCTGGCCGGCCTCTTGCCCGTTTCATTTTCGTTTTTAGATTGGCTACACTAATCCTCCTGCCCCACCTACCATCTTCCTGGCAGACAACTTACATGATGCAACATGACCCGAAATCTCTGCTTGGCTGAAGAAGTCTGATCTCGTATTCATGGAACGTTTCGGTCTCTTGTATGCTGCTTCTAGCGCTTTCGTTGTGTTCCTTTCTAGACCATGACACAATACCTTGGCTTCACCCCATCTAGACAGATGCCCCTTCTCATCGCTGTGTACTACAATAACATTCGATGGTCTTTGGATTCCTTAAGTCTTTTTTATTATTTCTCTCAATGTTTTTTCTAATCCATGCGCTGTTTCACCGAAACAAACTCGCCGGTGCCCAATGCAAATGATCCTATAAATCATACTTGTTCTGTTGCCGGCGTTGTCTTGTGAGATCACAAGTTTCTCTTCCA
>JAUUDW010099833.1:0-15691 GCA_032361385.1 Panulirus guttatus
TCCTCCTTGTGTGCAGGCCTCCTTTACCCCCTACTTGTGCGAGCTTCCTCTATATTCTCTTCAAGTGGGTCCTTTATACCTCATTATTTGAGCCACCTTGCCGTCTTCTAGGGGCTCCAAGCCCCCCTTTATGGATTTTTCTCTGTCTGCCTTGGTGTGTGTGTGTGTGTGTGTGTGTGTGTGTGTGTGTGTGTGTGTGTGTCCTGCAATCCTCTTCTTGTAGGGGAATCGCCATCCACAATCTTATCTGGACTCCCACAGAAATTCCACTTAAAAGAGCTCTCCACTACCCATCCCTTTCTCTAGGTTCTAGGTTCCTGTTTTATTTGACTGTATGAGCCCCTCCTGTTCCCTTTAGTCGCGTAGGCTCCTCTACTCCTTGCGTAGGACTATTTCAAGCCTATATAGACATAACATTACCCTTCCTTACCCTAGTATAATCCAGCTCTGGTTACATTTCGTTCCTTTTTCCGCCAGTTCCCTGTCTCCCCAAGCCCGTGGCACAGAAACCTCTCCCATTGTATATGCGTCTGCTTGTTGTGTCTGTGGTCTGAGATGGACCGTTAACGGTGGAGCCTCAATGCTCGAGTCTGTCGTTCTAACTTGCTAGGCTGTGGCTGCTTCGGTATTTTCTGAACCTTCCCTTCGTTACCACATCTAACTTTTACGAAAGATTTTTTCTTCTCTCAAAGTCACGTCTCTGACTATTTTGTATTTCAAGCTATTTAAGAAACATCTATCTCAAAATGGCGCACCCAATACAGGTCAAAAAACAAGGCTTCAGACGTAGAGTTTGGCGAGTAGGTCAGTGTTTTACTTTCCCAGAGGACCAATTCTCTCTCCCTCTGGTGCTGGTTATGAGAGCTGTCGAGTTACGCTGGTTAAAGCCGATAGACTCATTATCTCATTGTTTCTCATCTTGTTGGTTTGTTGGTTGAAGGTGGACCTGTGGTTTGTTCTCATAGGTAGGAACTCTGATGTTCTTTGTCACTGTGGTCGTTGCTGATTTGTTTTTGTTCTTAAATCGGGTAGGTGTAGTTATTGTTATGGTATACACGTTGTTCGTTGGTTGTTGGTTTTGAGGGTTTTAATCACAAGTCTTCTTTGTACAAGCTGGGGGATACGACGTTTGATTTTGTTGGCAAACAGGAGGATCCCCCTGTTAGTGATGCCATATTCATATGTTGTGGTAAGGTTTAACTTTCAGATTTTGTCTTGAGATCGCTTTTATTTGTTTGTCTTGTTGTTTAATGGTGATGTGTTCTTTGTCCTTCACTGCTTGTGTGTGACGCTGAACCTCGATTTTGTTTATCAACATTGAATTGTTCTGCCGTTGGGGAATGCATGGCCGTTCAGTTGTATATATTGAGCATTCAGACATGTTTCATCCGTTAGTCAGGTTAGATGAGGTCTTTACAGGTTCCGTCAATGGTTTCAAGTGCATTATGTACTATATGAATTAACCCCCAATTCTGTGACATACATAATCTTCACTACTGGGAGGGGTAGTTATTGATGTAATGGTGTATCTCCTGCCATGTTCACATATGCCTGAAGGGAGGTGTAATACTTGAATTAAGACTGTCTTTGGAATGAATTTAATTGGTTGGGTTATTTTAGAGTGGTTCAGTTTGTTGCAAGGTGGTTCTTGGACTCAATTTGTTACCATCTTATTACACAACATCTAGCTGTATATGCCAGTTGGTAGGGTGTCATGTGCAAGTAATTGGACTCTCAGGGATGCCAGGGGCTTCTTTAGGAATTTTTCTTTAATTTGGAATATCAAACCCAACAGATAATTGCAGATTCGTAATTGAAAATAAACTAGCATGTATTTAAGTAAAAGTGAAATTGTGCAGTAATAGACATGAATGTTTTTTATTCGTAAATGCATCTGAATTTATTTTTAATTGCAATTATGTTGATAATGATTTTTGGAATATATATTTCAATGCAAAGCAGTATCAGTTTGTTTACTTGGAAAACTTTGTTCAAGTTAGTGATTAATGTGTTTTGTTAGATGATCATTAACCTTTGATGCGATTCATATCTCAAAGAAATTACATGAAAAGAAGAATTAGGTGAAAGCCAAATGGTGTTACTCATTTTCGTCTTTGCAGCCCCCACGAGTAAACCATGGCATCAGGATATTCCCGTCTGAATGATGAGGAAGGTCGCGGCAGAGGGCAGCGATCATATGGAACTGTTGATCCAGACGTAGGATTTGCTCCTGCTTCAAATTCAGGAACTGAATTCTTTCAGGTGTGTCTGCTCTAGATTTTGAATATTATGTGTGAAGGAGCTTGTGAACTTCAGAAACCAGCCAGCTTAAAGTTGATTTTGTGCTCAGTTCTGTAGATACAGTAATCACTGTAATAGTTTCTGCACATTCTGGTATTTTTTTAGAATTTGGTTGTAAGTAGATTATGGGCTGTGAAGTCATTAGAAAGGTACTTAGATTAATAAAGTCTTTTAGTATGGCATGGTCATGTAGAACACCTGGGTGATGATAGGTTAGTTGAAAAGATATATAGCATTAGAATAGAACATGCAGGGAGGAGGGATCGACTGCAGAAGCTGGACAGGTGTAGGGGTAGAATTGATTAGGGCTAGGGATATTTCAGATGATACAAAAGAATAGTTTGAGATTGGATGCAGTGAAAGCATTTTGCATATAGAAGTGTTATGAATGGAGACTTTGGTTATTCAAAGAGTGCTACTACAGGAGGCAAACACTTGTTCTGGCAAAAATATGTTGACAGACGTACAGTAGCTTTAGTGTAGGTATTCTTGTGCTGTAATGTTATGTTCTGAAAAATTTGCAGCTGTGTGACAAGATTACAACACACCTTTTTACAATCAATAAAGCAACTAGTACCCTTGACCGATCGCTGAAACAAGTAGGGACAGCCACTGACAGTCAGCAGCTCCGAGACAGAATGTAGGTTGATGAATACATTAAACTATTCATGATATATTTTGGGTATTTTTATTTGTGTATTATATTTTGGCAGTATTATATCAAAAGAGGTGTTGAATATAGAGCTGAATTTGCTTTTATGTTTCAAAGCTTCATTTTTTTCTTTTTATTGGATCCAGTGCACAGATCAATGGCAGTGCTGGAACATCTGTTCAGGAGACAACTGGATTGTTGCGGACACTCCAACCACTCACACATGGTGACAAACAAAGACGTATTCAAGCAGAGAGATTACACAATGAATTCCAAGCAACTGCATCACGCTTTGCTGAAATTCAAAAGGTAAGTAGTCTAAGTGTTAATATTCTGTTTTCTTTCTTCTTGTTTTTGCATTAAGAATAGGTATACCTATGAGAAGAATTAGCAACACCATGTTTCCCATACTTCTTTGCTTTTATATTTTATACCTGTATACTTTAACTGTTTCTTAAAGATCCCATGACTTTCTCATTGAACCTCATTTGTCTCACCTTTTGTCTCCCATTTGTCATCTACCCTGTCATTTTAGTCAAGTAAGCTGTAGATTATTTACCACTTATCCATTCTTAGTGTCTACTTCAACATTTCATCCTTTATTTTCTTGTTAACCCTTTATATTTATTCATGTGATTAACTGTCTATCTATCTGTCTATCTATCAATATCTCTGATGCCTTTCCCTCTGGGAACTGCTATCATCAGGGTAGCCACAGTAAAAGATTCTCCAATTATCCCTGTCCTTACATGCTTCCTTTGGAAACACCATTTCATGCATTCTTCCTGCATTTTTCTCCCTCAGGTACTCTTCCACTCTGTGTCCCCATGTCACAGGTGGTCTTCCTCTCACACCAACCCCTTTAATCTTACTATCATACAGTCGTCTTGTAAAGCCCCCTTCTTGCATTCTTTCCACATGCCCAAACCTCCGCAAAGTATTATGTTTCACTCATTCTACCACTTTACAGTTCATTCCCTTCATATTCCCTGCCATACCACATTTCTTATACACCCCCCCACATTTATTTCTTCATTCTATCAAGTCATGGTGCATGCTCCTTTCAGATAGCTCATTTCTGCAGCCTGGATTCTTGACCTCTGTGGCTCATTCCATGTCCATGTTTTGGCTGCATAGGTCAGGGTTGGGAGTATTATGCTGTCCGTTAATCCTTTCTTCACATTCATACTTACACCTCTACCCTTTAGTGTTATATGATATGAGGGACCCAATGAATCTTCAACCATTTACTGTTATATCCCATATCTCTCCTTCCATATCACCAAACTTATCCAAGGTAGCTCCTAAACACTTAATTTCTCTCACCTCTTCTAATCTTTTCCCCCCATATCTATAACACAGTTTAGTACACTATCTTTCACTCTGTTGGTTTCACTAAATCTATACTTTCTATCTGTTTCCTTTCAAATACCATTACTTTACTTTTAATCACATTTACATTCAATCTACCATGATTATGCACTTCATTAAACATACATACAGCCTTCTTCAAGCCCTCTTCACTCTCGGCATACAGCACAGTATCATCCGCTAACTGGCTTATCACTAGCCACCATACCTCACCACCACACTCCAATTCTGCACCCTCTTTCCAATTCTGCACCCCCTTTCACTGATTTTGCTTTTAACTCTTATCACTCCATCCATATATACATTAAAAAGCCATGGTGACATCACACAGTACTTCCTCACACCCACTTGTATACCGAAACTTTGCTAAGCTGTTCATCCACTCTTGCACATGCATTTGCTACTTTATAAAAGGCTTTCACACCATCCAACAGTTGTTCCCCTGTCTCATATATCCTTAATGCATCTCATAAACCATTCTGCTCAAATCTGTCATATTCTTTCTCCAAAGCCATGTGTTTAGCTTGTCACTAAACTCAATAATGATTTCTGCTGTCTTTTTAGTTCTTATGTTATCAGTCATATAGATTGTTGACCATTGCAAATGTTATATTCATGCATGATAATTAAAACACATTTCTGTGTACATTATAACTTCTTCAAGTGTAGCAATTTGAAACCCATTCTTTCTTTTAATTAAGGCACCAAGAATTCTTTTCCCTCTACCGAAGCACAATTATATTTATATTATTCTTGAAAAATATCAAGACATTTTGAAGTAAAGAATACTTCATCATGCATGATATGTATGCTTTTTTGTAATAAATGAATAATATATTTGTTTCAATGATTTTAAAGGTCATCATTTTAAAGTGATTATTATGAATGTGGTCTTAATTGCAGAAAGTGGTAAGCACTCTAAGAACTGCTCGGTTGCCAGCAGATATGGTAGCGGTGGAACAAGACGCCACTCCATCCAGCACAGATACCATGATAGCATCAGAAGAACAGAAGCAGACCCAGATGAAGGAAATTCAGGTAAGGCCTGACTCTACTGTGTTGTAACAAAGCACTCTTCTGTTTTGTTTTTATGAAGATAGGCAATTTATTTTTATAGTGTATCCTTCAAAACCTGTACTAATTAGTGTGGAAGGGTGTAAGCTTTGGGGCGTATTTTAGGTTTTAAGGAGAAAACCCTTGAATATCACAAACCCAGACTGTTTTGACTGGGTTTGAGATACATGCTGAGGATGGGGAGGAAAATCTTACACCTTAACCCTTAAGTGCTGGGTTACATCCATAGATTACCCCCATATGTCAAAAGAAGACATGAATTATGCTCATCACCCTCCTTGCTCTTGCAGAAATCACTCTCTGCATAACTTATTACCTCTCACGTTTGGGTGAAGCAGAAAGAAAAAAACAATTACCTGTGTCAGAAGAGTGCAACCTGACAATCGCTGAAGTGCTAGTTCACCATGCAGCTGTCACTAACCTTACTGATATCCAGGCAGGTAGTATCAGTACTATAACTCCCTGGTCAGTGGCTGCCTACCAACTGCTACCAGTATACACACAGAGTAATGTTTTATCTTATGATAAGCATTAATAACATTCTAAGAAAAGTCTTCAACAATTGATTTACCATATCCATAAGGGAACTAGAATTTTCATGAAATGTTGGGGTGAATGGTTGCATGAATCCTGATTGTTGTGTTGCTTTTCTGTTAGGGATATGAGCAGCATATTTCTGACAGGAGAGTATAATAAGACATATATTGTAATTATAACTTTTGCATGTTGAAGCTTTTTAGGAGAAGAGCTGTCATACATAAAATTCTTTGCAGGATCTGGTGTTTGAAAATGCAATGCAAATGGAAAGGGAACAGAGAATCCATCAATTGGAGTCAGACATAATTGACATTAATGAAATCATGCGTGATCTTTCCTCCATGGTTACTGCACAAGGGGAGGTTATAGGTGAGTTACAGTCATTGTTATTAGTCCATAATGCATCAATATGAAATGCCATATAAAGATAATGGGTATTAATCCTGGCTGTTTTTTATTGTATGCAGCAGACCTATTGTTGTTCTTAGAATAAGTTATGCTCTTCAGAGTTTTGTTAGAATACTGTGGGAATGCCTCCATGCCTTCAGAATTTGTATATACCCATATCTTTCCTTTACACTTAATTGCTGTGTCTGCTGTAGTTCATCTAAACATGATTAGGTGTAATTATCCTGTATTCTTGCTTTCAGCAAGCCTATGTCATTACATGACTATCTATTTCTGTATCTGTATAACTCCTTTTAGTTCTGTCTTGCTTGTACTCTTCTGGGATAATGGTAACACCCAATAAATTTCTTGCCACTGCTGATAAAATGAAAAGGTCGTCTTTCATGATTTCAAAAGCCATATGTTTTGAACCTTAAATATGTTTTCAGATTCCATAGAGGATAATGTGGAAAGTGCACACAACAATGTCGAGGAGGGCCGTGGAGAACTGGTGAAGGCTGCACAGCTTCAGGTGAGAACATTGTAGGGTATTCTGATTAAAATTATTTGCATGAATATGGGTAGGCTATTATTACAAGAGATTTCCTATTAACCAGTTTTAGTTTTTATGCTTGCTCACTTTTCTCTGCCTCACTCACTTTTCTCTGCCTCACAAGGTAGCTCTAAGAACAGAAAACTAAGCTTTTGAGGAAAACACCTTGCTTGGCTCATTCTTTTTTTTCTGCGTTCAGGAAATGATAGTACAGGAGGGGGAGATTTACTGCTCGCTCTTTTCTTTCCTCTTAGTTGCCTTCTACAGCACACACGAGATGTGATGATAGAATTTTCTATCTCCCCATCCTATTTCCTTTACCAGAACCTTAAGAAGGTTTGCTGGTCTTCAGCACTTGGATCTCTTTATGTTGTTGGTGTCTTGGTTGGATTTTACTCAAGTCAGAATAATTCATATATCTGTGTCTTCATTGGGGAAGAAAAGGTCCCAGTCCAAAGGTACCATATCTAGATTAGTGTACTGATGATACAATAAGGTTACTAATTTCTTATTATCACTTTTAGAGTTCAGGGACAGGGGCTAAGCAAAGAAGTTTTCTTTTCTTGAAAGCTAAATTGTCTGTTTCAGGTGATACCTTGCTGAGGTGGAATAAAAGTAAATGTTGAAGACCTAGGAGCATTGTTGAAATGCTTGCTGACAGTTCTGTACTTGTTTCACTGTTAATAGCTGAAGCATTTGCCATTTGTTTGTAAAGTACTGTTCAGATTATAATGTATGTAAAGAAATTGAGCTTAACCTGTTAAAGCAAGTTAAATATCATTAATAAGGAGACAAACAGAGGTAGAGAAGATATCATTTATGATAGCTAGTATACTGCTTGAGATTGTGTGTAGACTACTGTTTGGAAATGTGTTTAAATAAAGATACTCACTTGGGAAAGGGATGCAGAGGTGAAATATTTAACCATTGACGATCATTTTACTACCTCTGCCTTAGTGTTTCCATGCATTGTTGAAAGCAACCATTTTTAGGATTTGATTTAAACATATAATATGAAAATCTGCTTGTATGTCTTATAAATATGATAAAGGATGTCATCATTCATGATTTTCAGAACAAAAGTCGGCGTCGCATATGTATCTTTATCCTCCTCCTCATCATTGTCCTTGCCATCATTGCAATCATTCTTGGACTTCACTTCACCAATCCAAAGTAGAGAAATAGTTGAAGAAAGTTTGTTATGTGTAAGTATTTTCCATTTGTGTATTAACTGAATGCTCCAATTCGACACCTTTTGTGTATGGCATTCATAACATTTTCTCATTTTTTTTTCATGTTCATTTCTGAAGATTGCTTTTTGAATTACCAAAGATATTTCATGTAGAAATAGTTTTCTAGTCACAGTATACAAACCTGTAGCTGTCAGAATGTGTCCTAAATGGATAATCATTAATATTAAATTACAGAAAAAAAGGAATATGTAGGTTTGGTTGTACTGTACAGGCTCTCGAGCAATTTTTTGTATTTTTGTGAATGAGAAAGTGTCTGTAAAAAATTCAGGAAATGAGTGAGTTCAATGAATATACAAAATTTGATAAGAGATTTTGGAAGATACAAGTTCTTTTGCCTTATTATGCAGGGTTTGTGAAAAAGTTACAGTATCGGTACAATGATGGTAATACAGAAATGTAAGATATTATTAATCTTGTGTCATGAGAACATTTCAGTGTAAAGCATAAGTTATTTGTTTTCTTACATTTCATTAGGGCAAGTGATGTATCTTGCAAAAATATGGAGGGATTTTGTTTGTCTTCTTTATTTCAGTTATACAGTCCCAGGGCCCCTTTTATGGACTCCTGCTACTGCAGCTTTGAGGCTGCACTTGCAGCAGGATCAGGAAAAGCTTTATTCCTGATTGTTACAATAGATAACCAAAATTATTAGACATTGCATACACTGTTTCTTACCATGCAAGATGGTTTAACTAATCCCCATCAGCAATATAACTGTGACTAGTTCGCTTCATGCTATAACCATGAATGCAGTAACAGTTGTGCCAGGCTTCAGACATGAAATTGTATTTTATTGGTTGTGAGTGTGGAGTGTTACTATTCTACTTTAATTTGTTAATGGAGATTAAAATCAGATGTTGTTAGGTTACATGAAAACAAGGTACTCTTAGCTGGTGTTATGCCTCAAGCTGTAATGTTGTAGCCTGTGTAGTTAATTTATTTAATACAACCCTAGGACCCCTCTTATGTGGCTCCTGCAACTTTAAGGTTGTGCCCCAATTAGGAGAGGGGAAATGACAGACTCCTTTTTGTATAAAATGTTCCTGGATGAGACGTTCTCTTTTTTTGACCAATGATGATGCAGCCTCACTAAAGGTGACTTTTCACTTGCACTATAAGATCTTGAAGGCATAGTCCAATAACACCATGTGCCGTGTATGCAATTCCTATATTATCTGTCAAGGGAAAGCTTTAGGTAATTAAAAGATTTCTTGAACTTCAAGCTCACACATTTCACAAAAATTTTCATTATTGTTATGTATAGGTTGTTTATACTTTGAATTTGGGATTATTGTGATTATGTAAGATACTTAATGTCGTTAATTGTACGTTTTCATATATCATTGTCTGTCTTTCATTGACTGAAGAATTTTATCAGGGTCAGTTTAGTTTTTCAGTGCATACTCACATTCAGATCCACCTCCAGATGATGAATAACTGAAGGAATAAGATGTATTTATATTTGAGATACATTTTCAGTGGTGCAAGTTGAAGTGTGACTTGTGGGTGCTATTTCTTTCAGTACTTACTTTTTGATGTTGTAAGTGATATTAATGTGATAGTAATGTGGAGGTGGAAAGTTCAGTTATATCTGATGCGATATTAAGGGTGTTAACTAGAACCTTTGCAGTTATGAATATCTTTGTAAAAATATTTTGTCTAAATGGATTTTATGGTAAAATGTTCATGATACATGTATTATTTGTTATTATTGGCCTTGTGTTAACAGTTTTTTATATTCTTATGCGTGATTTTGTTTAAAGGGTACCATCTTTATCTGCGAATTTTGGGTATTTTGAGTAGTCACTGATTATAAGTAAAATTATATGAATAGGAAAATTCCTGCTAATTGGACTTGACAACTGTTTTGAAGTAACGTGAAACATATAATACAGAAGTTTAATTGAACTTGATCTAATCACCAAATTTCTACAAACCCTTCTTTTCCAAACATAACTGCACGTACATGGATGCACATGAGCATTTTAGATAGTTTACACAAAGTGAGCTTTTATGCAGGGTTTATAGAGGCTCATTCTTCATTGTGAGATTATGGCACATCTAAGGAGCCCTACCCTTGGTTGCGAAAATATGACAGTTCAGAAGGGCTTGTTTCCATAGATTGGCATAGTGAAAAGCAGTGGTTGGATTAAGGAGGTAAGAGGTTTTTATTTATTCTCAAATGCTGCATTGGTAGCATTGTGTCACGTTTTCCCAAAAGAAGAAGGAATTTTGGTATTGCAAGCCTTAATGCTTAATATTCAAGTGATTTTGAGAATTACTGTCCTATCAAAGTGAAGTACTGTTATGAAGCATATTTCATTTTGACAATATTGTCTTGTTTACATCTTGTGTATGCAAAACATTCCATGCTCCCTGTATGAAAAAGAAACAGATATACATTTTTTATTAACATTGTATTGTAAAAGTGCATTTTATATAATTTCATATGTAACCTTTTGCACTCCCATGATCCACAGATACAAAAATTCAGGGTTTGCATAAATGCTGTTTCTCCCCTGTCCATGCAGCATTCAGTTTCACTCAGAACATTTACATCATCACTGTACTTATGACATTTCTACAGTGTTTGCTCTGAGATCCAGCTCTGGTGCTTACATTTACTCATTTTTGTTTTAAGATGATTGTTTTGATTTTCACAAAATATCCCAGATGTAATTTTTTTATGGGATAATTTGATAATGGGTTATTTAACCCTTACTGTACATTTTATTATATTAATTTACTTGAAAATGTTTAGAAAGATTTATATCTAGTACTATAATTCCACTCTATAGATTAAGGCACTTTCTAGAAATATACGCCATCTATCTATCTGTATCTTTGATGCCTGTTCCCAACTGGAACTCCCTCAAAGGGATGGCTATGGCAATAGAGTCTCTGTAATTAGTGAATTCCAGTGCCACTTCTTCGCCTTTAGTGCCTCACCCTTAACAGGCCATTGGTGGAGGGCAAGTCTAGCACAGTGTTTGCAGAGTTTCCTTCCTTATATTCCTACTGACTACTTCTACCTAATGGTCCTGCCAGATGTTCCTATTTACTACTTCTACATAATGTTTCTACCTAATGCTTCAGCCTACGTGTTCCTACCTACTACTTCTGTCTATTACTCCTAACATTTTGCCAAAAGGCAGGACTAGCACATAGTGCTCATCACAGGAAAATCTAGAATTACAAAGAATGAGTTGCATGAGTTACGTGTCGTCAAGTGTAATGTATGACGAGAGATTGTAAGTTTGTGGACTGAATGCTAGGAGTCCACATATGGGTGAGGTAGAAAGAAAAGACAGCTACCTGGGTCAGAGGAGTACAACTTGACAACCACTGAAGTGCTAGCTTACTATGCAGGTGTCACTAATACCCCTGATACCCTGGCAGGTAGTACTGGTAATGTTCCTCCCTGGTTGTTGGCTGTCTACCAGCTACTACCTGCTACCTACTACCTAGGTAGCAGGAAGTATACACTCTATCTGTCTATCTGTTCTAGAAATGTACACATTAAAATGATTAATTATTTTAGTGTATATAGATGTTACATCCTACTCTACTGTTGTTGAGTCCTGCACTGCTCTGAAAATATACTCTGCTGATGTGTTCTTTTTAGGCAGTTGCAGAACTACATATAGTTACGTAATATGCTTTGATTTACAGTGAAAAGTGAGAGGAAAAGTTTCATCTAGGCTAGATTTCTGAAACATCATCGAATTTTGCTTTGGTTGTTGTGTCAGTTAATGACCTTTTGCTCATTGTTGTCAGTTAGTTACATTAGTAAAGTCAAGTTTAGGTGAGAGATGCTTTGTATTGGAGTACTTTCAATGAATTCTTCTACTTGTAGTCTCATTTGATTTGTCTGCAACCAAAGCATTTTACTTTTTAGTTCAATTTGGTATGTTTTTGCCTGTTCATTACAAAGAACTTGATTTCTTAGTTAAACTTTCTCAATTTGTGCAAAATTTATTTTAGTGGTATGCGAGTAAAGACTGCTTTTTGGTGTTCCTCAGGGGAGTACATCTTGTATTGATTTACAAGATATTAGGTAGTAATTGACATCAGATTTAAAAGATTAGATGTTACTAATATATAGATATAGAATTTAAAGTATGGATTCATGTTACACTGATATGAATTTCATATTGACTGTGATAGATACTCATCTGATTCTTTTCTTTAAATGTAACATGCTTTTTGTTGCTTGTAATGCCGTGTAGGCAAATAAGGACCACTTTTTTGTGTTTGTTGTTTAAATATATGGTGTCTTTACATTTGCTAAAGGGTTAGCTTGCTACAGTTGACCTAAGTGTAGTGTGCTGTCACTTTTTGCCTCAGAATCATTCTTGTGGTGGTTGACTTCCATGAGTGACTGGCATGGCGGTTGATGTAAACTTTAAGGAACATACTTTGTTTTTTTTCTTATAAAATGCCCTTATTGTTGTAAAGAGAGAGTGTTATCTTGGCACAGTCTGAATGATATGGAAGTAAAGAACAGTAACCTGTATACAGTATGTATGGATTCTTTTGGTATAACTTTTTAAAAATTTCTTTTGCATAACTTACCAAATCATAAAAGTGATCTGAGTAAAAGATATCTTAATTTATGTTTATTCCCTTCAGTTTTTCACATCGTGATTTACATAGTAGAAATTACATTATCTGGTTTTAGAATAATTAAACCATCATCTGACAACAAGAAAGACAATGTTTTGTACACATGGATTATAACAGGTACTCTTGTGTCAGTGTGCTGATAAACTTTTGTATTCATCTAATTATTTTGTGATTTGTGTTGAACAGAAGCATACCCTGACTTTAACGAGGAAAATAATAATTGTGTATAAGCTGTCATGTATGTGACTGAATATGGATCTCTATATGAAGTGGAAGACAGCTATCCTTAAGATCTTCAATAAATGGGCACTTAGGTATGCATTCACAAATAGTTTATATCAATTGTGTTTGTAAATTGTTGAAAGAAAACCAACAGAATTACTTGTTCAATTTTTGTATTTTTGTACTCTTATAAGGTATGAGTGCTAAAAGAACATTGCAATTAGCTTGTGTTTTGACTGTGAAATAAGGATACATATCAGACAGTGGTGGCTGTTTCTTACAGATTTCATGTTGTACTCACCATATCAATATGTTTCAAATTATTAAAAAATTTTAACTTACTTTTCATCCCTAGAAACTGTATGACTTGCACAACGTTTGGCTTGGCTTATTTTGCTCTATGAAAATTTTTTATGTACTATTTTTATAAATGCGCATATGCTCAAAATGACCTGGGTATGCTCCTTTGTATTTGAGGAGTGCTAGAACTTTGGATGTACAGAAACTTATTTTGTCTCTATTTTCCTTATAGTACTTGTAATTATAAGTTTATAATATGCCTTAAGTCATCATTTTTATCTTATGAATAATTGTAGACTCTTAACAGTAATTTTCCTGTACATGATTAGAAGGCTTAATGAATTAGAATATAGAAACAAACCAAACTTACTGTATGCTGATATTTGTGGGGTACATTACTTGCTGTAAACTACTGGATGTGAAGAAATGATGTTTAGTGTTTTGTGCAGCTTCCCATCTTTGCAAGACATCTTTTCTCTCAGTTAGTGTACATTTGTTCTTTTTACATTGTTTTTTAGAACATCACCTTTTCATGTTTTTGCCTTCTAAAGCTAAATCTGCTGCCAATTTATAGTAAGTCCAGTTAAAATGCTTACATCACAAGGTTTGTATTCACCTCCCAAATGTCATTTAAATGTGTCATGCCTCACTGAATTGTATATACTTTGAACCATGTAACCCCCCAGGACCCCTCTTAAGGGGCCTTGGCAGCTTCAAGGCTGCAGTCCTTGGAAGATCGTCGTAAAAATTCCGACTGCAAGTGGGAAAATTATTGCTTGGTCCTCCTAAGACTATAGCTTTAAGACCTCCTAGGCTGTCATGTGCCTTTCAGGAAGTGTTTGGAACACTGGTTAAAAAGGTAAATTAAGCAGTATAGCACATTGAGTAAGATTTTTTATTTTGATTGTGTCAATTTTCAGTTTAGAGTGAATTTCATATTGATGTTTTATACCATTCATTCTTAGAAATGGTTTTCATGACCCAGCAACTGGACTGGAGGCATCAGAACCATGGGTATCTTTTTTAAAGGGAATCATAAGTAGCAGATCAGTACCATCTAGGATGGTGCGTGGTCATTAGAAAAATAGGTGGTTAACAGATATAAGAACATAATTTAGTATATTAAGTGAATTGAATGTGTAATTTGCTGAGATTAGTAAAGCTAAAAGCAGAGCTCCAGGCACAACACTTTTGTAGAGGAGTTGTGAGTATTAAGTCCTTTGTAACAAAGAACTGTCCTTAATTTTCTCTAAACTGTAAATCAGCATTTCTTACCTTGCCTGTGTTTTTCCCATATAATACCAAACTGTCTGTGTATATGGTGAATAGGTATGGTGGTCAATCACTTGAATGTCTATATGAAACTAGTCTGCTCACAATTATGTACTGCTTTTCTTTTGAAGTCATCTTTGTGCTCATAGAAGCATATCCTTACAGTATATGAATTTTAGTTTTCTGTGATGCAATATTGTTTTTTGTGATTAATCCAAATTTTTGGCTTGTGCGTGCTTCTCTCGTAAATGATATGGCTAGGGTTACTTGTTATTAAGAATTACTTATCACTGTTATACTTGAAATAGTCATTTTTGTGGCTTTTACATGTGTAACTTTTTAAACTTGGTTAAGAAGACCAATTTATTACTCTTATGGCCTGCATATAAGATTTATCTGTATATATATTTTTTCACTGAAACTGTGTGATGAGCATCATCACAGAACATATGGAGAATTAGGTATGATCTTTTTGAGAACTGTACTTGTGTGGAATGATTAGGCTGCACTGTCATGTTTCAGTGTGTTAGAAGTTGCATATTAGGCAGCAACAGACACTAACATGACTTGTTCCAGGACAACAGTATAGTGAACTCTGCTGTTGGTATACAGTTATTATGATAACTTTTTAAACCTTTTATACAAATTTTGCAGTCATGTACATATTTTGTGTTACTGAGATGTTTACACATTATTGAAATATATATTTCATATCCCATTTTATTGTTTTGTCCATAGCTCTAGTAAGTGAAAATAATAATTATAAGAATGATGTAATTTTGCAAAATAAATTTGATATACATTTGTTTTTCTCTTATTCTTAGGTTTCATAAATCTCTTAATATGTGTCTGTCATAAGGGATAGAAGTGTTGATCTGGTATGCAACACTGCTGAAGCCATTTTGTTTTAATAACTACACTTAAACACTGCATACCTAAAACTTAAGCTATACAAGAGCACTTTAGTTTCATACCCAATGGCACAAAAAGGAATGTTGTTTCTTGTCAGTTGGACTGAGTACTATCTATCTATATCTCTGATGCCTGTTCCTTCCTGGAATGCCCTCAAGGGGGTGGCCACAGCAATATGGAGTCTCCATAACTAGTGCAGAGGGCACCTCTACCGCAGTGTTTGCAGAGGCT